>PVIR01002967.1:9844-94904 GCA_004026965.1 Petromus typicus | reverse complement strand
GCCAGATTCTGCCACTGCATCTCACACAGATGTTCCTTGGTATTCAACAGATGAATACATCATCTGCAGAAAAAGAGTCAAAACCAGTTTACAAACAAACTCAAGGAGTGCGCCATATTGGAAGGTTTCCCAGTGGGGGTAATTACAAATGGAAATTGATTGTGTGCTGCCATTTAACTAATTAGGGGCATGCCAAACATATGGTAGGAATCTCTATTATTAAATTGCAGTGGACAAATGCTTTTATATAAACCTGAGAGAATCTCCAAATATTCTCATCCTTGTCCTTTTCTTCAACTATCTCACTCTTTCTTGTGACCTTCACTCCTCAATGCAGACTCTGCTTCGGGTCGTGGTTCTCAACCTTGATTTTGTATCTGGGGAGGCTTTATAAAGGATATGCTCAGATATCCTCAGATATGCTTAGGTACTCAGTTTGGAGTAAGGGTCAGGAAGCTTGGCTTAAGAAATTCTGGATGCCATTTCACACTAGATGTGAAGAACTCTTCAGCGGCATGCCCTATACTGGGAAATTGGAAGCTTATTTATTTTTCAATACATTTTTTAAGAATGGACGGGCAAAGAGTTACCTTTAAGTTCTTCAGACCAATATATTCCTAATTTTAAATAACCAAGAGGAAAGTTAAATGTTTTCCCTCATGGTCTAAAATAATAAAGACTAGAAAACAGTAGAGCAGTGTGAGCACTCGAGTCCATTCGGCTAAGTTCTCTGAAATATTGGCCTCCATAACTCAAGCTAACGCTCCTCCATAGCCCCTCCTAGGGAACCCTGCCAACCATAAAATCAAACTTTTCCAAAACCAGCTGCTTTCACCTACACACTACACAGCTAAGAAAATAAACTGTTAAATTACCTTTCCTATTTCCTTCATCTTTGCTGCATCTCTCCTCTCTTGTTTTATTCTGCTTTCATTCTTAGTCCAGGATGTGTTTTTCAAACTCCGTTATTCCCTTTAACGGTAAAATAATTGCTACAGATGCTGTCAAACCAAACACACAAACACACCTAGAGGAAGAGAGAGGGGAAGAGAGAGAGGAAGACAGAGAGAACTAAAAGGTTCTAATCAAGGAAGAAATAAAAGAGCAGATATGATATTCTAGGTCACATCGAATCTGGCACATATAATTAGGAGTTTTTCAGCCAGGACTTTCATATATTACTCCTGCAACTAAGCACCCACTTGCTCTCTCACAGGGTGTCTTCCACATCTCTGCTTTTTCTGAGGGCTCTTCAGCCTGTCAGCTTCCTAGTTAGGTGCGCTTGCATTAGAGTTCTTGAATATTGCAAATGTCAGCCTAGTTTTTGTCTGGAGAATAAAAATTAAAATGTGATTTTTATAAGTAACTTTCATAAGAGTCATTGTCAGTAGTGGATAATAAAATTATCACTAAGATTATAATAAAGAAAACAGAGAGATGGGTATAGGGGGCAGGTGGCCTTGAGAAACCGCTCAACTCATGTCACCTTGTCTGCGGTGGAGGCATTCAAATGCATTGCGGTACAGTGGTGACACGTTCTCAGGTACAGATGGATGTAGGAATTATTTTATTAGAAGGATAGTTTAGAAAATTACCACTATTACCATGAAAGAGATATTGCTGGGTGGAGGGAGGCATAGCCCAGACAACCAAATCTGAGCCAACAAAATACATATTTAGCCCTTGGCAATATGGCAGCTCACAATACCATTTTTCATTTTTCCCAACCAGTAGGACACTTTTCCACTCTCTTTGGAATAGTGCTATGATTTCTCTCTTTTTTTTCTCAGTCTATTTTCCAAAGAGTACGTCTTCTTCAAAACCTCCACTTAAAATGAGGAAATATTATTATGTGTAAAGAAGTCTCATGGATAAAAAGTTGAAGAAGAAAAATAATGAGATTATAACAAAAAAGAAAGGAAACAAAGTTTACGTATATAGGGGTTGGGGGTGGTAGAGTGGGTGGGGCTATGGGAAAAAATGAGAATTGTGTTGTCATATACTGATACAAATTCTCATTGTTGAGTGCAATCATGATATGTATATGTAATGTACCAATAAAGATTTCAATTAAAAAAAATAGAACCAAGGGAAAAAGCATGATAGATTCCTTAAAAAGCAGAAAATATCTCAGATCCAAATTAGACATTAATTCTTTCATTCATTGTACCAGACCCTGTTCTTCATCCTGGGATAACTGAGATAGAAGGACACAAGATGCCAGATTTGAAGAGTAAGTGTGTTTCTAAAGGGCAATAGCAGCAAAGGACATTTTCTCGGAGAACCAGCTTTTCCATTCTCTGGTGCTGCCCTACAGTATTGTATGGAATACTGTGTCTGCCCTGATCCTACTTACTTAATGAAAGATTAAACTTATTTTATTTTCTTCATAGTACTTTGAATATGTGAGAGCTCTGGTGTCAGAATGCAGAGTCCAAATTTCAGATCTGAATTTATTAGTTCTGATGTGGACAGGATTATTGTTTTAAATTTATGTGTGCCTCAATATTCTCATCTGCATAATTGATAACATCACATCTAGGGAATCTTTATGGAAGTTGACACAGCACAGAAAGTACATAATAAATGTTAAGAATTATAAAATATATTGGTCATCTGGCACATTATCATATATATGTCTCATGTTTAATACCTCCTTCAAAACAGAAATTGGTTTTTATATGTCCTTATGTTTCCAAAGTCTAGTATTAAGATTTGAAGTGAGTTAAGGATGATAGTAGCAGAAATGTTTAATTTTATTTTATATAAAAATAAATGTTGTTATTTCTGCAAAGATATTAGTAAAATAAAAACTTCTAGCTTCATAAGATATCTTCTGAGGATTTCATTTTGGAAAATCAAAGCAATTAGGAATGAGATGAGAGATTCTTTATTCAACATTAATTTTGCAATTGGCCCCAAGACCCAGGCTCATCTCTTAATTGCTTACAGTTGGCCCAAATTGTTGACTAAAGGTTTGTACTTCTGTGCCATTGAGTTTTAAAATGTCTCTTGGATTTTGGCTGCGTCTTCTCCCTACTCAGATTTGCTAAGTGATTATACCAAAGTACAGAGAGCAAATACACTGTCTTTCTCTCTGTATTTGGACCAGGGCACACTGCCCTTTCGAACAACATCCACTTGGTTGGTGAATGAATGATCTGTTAAATGCTGTTACTATGACCTGTGCAGTTAGTACAATCAGTTCATCTTCAGACCAATGAAAATCCCAATATACACACACACACACACACACACACACACACACACACACACACACACACTTTTGCACACTTTTGGAAATGAAATATCTTACTAAAAATTCAGTGATCATCATTGGTAAAGGCCAATTAATTCAGAAAGAACTTTTATCCAATTTAAGGAAATTGTGCTATACAAGATCATGCTAAGTTGGATATTCCCAAAGCTACTTGAAAGTCATATTTGATAATTCAATTGAGGGGAACAGCAAGGTCTTTGTTCTGCTCCAGTGTGAGAATTGAAGAACACTCAGATGTTAATACCTGCAGTCGGATAGACAGACGTTTCCAGACATCAGTGTTTTTGAAGGTATCTACATCTCTCCCTCTACTTTTCACTCTTCTCTCAAGTGAGATATCTTTTGTGGTCATTTTGGCACCCAACACATCTCTGTTAGACATTTTTCCATCTTTTTGAAGTTCAGTTATAATACATTATATTTACATTGGGCTTGAAAAAAAATCTCCTGTGTACACATCACTGACCTCCTAAGGTTCTTGGAAAGATTTTCTTTGTCCTTGTCTGCCTTAGGCTAGATGCCAGAGCCCTAAGGGAGAGGTTCAAGTTTGGCTAGGACAAGTGCACCACATGCCTATTTCCTGAGCCTGATGGTTGACTCCCTACAGACTCGGGGACCCTTAGGGGCTGGAGCACACTCACACCCATGTGTTGAGCCTTGTCAATGGCCTTCTTGACATCCTCGCCCTTCTTGTCTCTCCCCCATGGCCTCACCTCCCCCCATCCCTACTCATGCCAGGTAAGGCCCCTGCTCACAGAATTCCTTCACTACGCAAGACCCTAGGTTAAACCAATGGACTCTCTCCCCTTCTCAGCCCACACCATGCCCTCAAACTATTTGCTATAAAAACACACTAAGCCTAATTAAAGCTGGAAGAGTTCCAGAAACCTTCTCCAGGATCTGTGTCATGACTCTGCGCCTTACCCTCCCTGACCGGGAACCCCATTACCCTTCACAAAAGCAACAGAGCCTTTCCTAAGCCTCCATGGGACATATGGCGTGACTTTTCTAAACCACCGTACCATGGTATTTTGGAAGACATGCAATAAATATCACTAATTTTTTCGTCAGAAGTTAACCATATTGTACATGCCTAGCATGGTGCCAGAACCAGTGGTCACAGAAACAAAGTACAACTTCTGCTTTTAAGCTTACCTCTCAAAAAGAAAAAAAATAGAACCAAAAAGAAAATGAAGCATTACACAAGATGAGAAAAATGCAACACATAACAAGACTGAGGCCAAGGCAGGCAGGTCCTTCTCCCCAAGGAATTATGCGTAGGAGGAACACAATGAATCCCAAAATTCAAGATTATTGACTAAGCCGTAAAGGAGCTGAGAGTCCTCACCTTCCATTACCATTTCCACGCTGGGCTCTGCCTGCTCTCTCTCCTCTTCCCAGCCAGTGAGAAGGACCTTGAGCCCACTCTGCCTCAGGGGATGTTTCTTCCCCAAAGCAGGATGTAAAGCAGAGCCAGGGGATGGCTAAACCAGTGGAAGTGAGTCCTGAGAAGTAGTCCCTGGCTGGACGCCCCAGAGAGAGCCAAAGAGCAAGTGCGGCCCAGCTGACAGTTGAATCTACCACAAAACAACAAGGATTTTCCTCACAAACTACTTCCAAGAATCCAGGCTGTTCTAAGGTAGTGAGCTAGAGGTCAAAAAAAACCACTGCTTTCCCTCGAAAGTCATGTAATGTTTTGTTTGTTTGTTTGTTTTTTACATTTTGACCTTTTAAACTTGTTACCTTTAAAATGCTGAGCTCTAGGTGTCCGCTCACTCTGCCCCACCCCCACTCCTGCTCCAGAACCACAGTGGGTTCAGCACCCACAGAGACTAGAGTCTATTTTGCTTAAGGATGTTCCTCGTGAAATCACCTCAAAATCCATGAAGTAAGTCTAGCGTGGGCCACTTAGTGACTTGAGAGACTGTCTCAAAATACAAAAGAAAAAGTTGCTATGGAGGGAACTCCGTGTGAAATCCCACAAAACAAAAATAAAAATCATCAAATAGATTTCTGTAGCTCTATTTCAGTCTGCTTAAACTTTGGTTTTCCCCTCTAGCTTTAAAAGGTGGAAAATACTACCAGACGGTTTCATGTTGTATATATTTCTGGTCTGAAACACGGTTCCTAACCGCAGGGGAAATGTCTAAATGACTGCTCAGAACCAATCAGCGAGGACTGTGATGCCCAAGGGAATAGCCCAGGAGGGAGGCCACGGAGCAAGGGGATCAGATGTCCTGCGCCACGAGGAACAGCGCCCCCTGCCGGATGTTTCGGGAAATGGCCATGGATATGAGCTCCTGGTCTGGAAGCCAGGCTTGTGATCTGGACATGACGTTCACAGATGCTCCCGAAAAGGACAGACCCCTGGAGAGGAGCACGCTGTATGTGTGGAACGTGGACGCGGAGGACGAAGAGCTGGCTTTGGTAGTCCTGAAGACGGCTCCAATCGTTTCTGTGTCTCAACACAGAACTGCTATCGTTAACAGCTTCACGCTGCCATCTCACTTCATTCCGGGCGCAGTTTGCAGACCCTGTTCCCTCCCACAAGATGAGAGACTTATCAACATGTAGAATGAGATTCATTTTGTTGTGGTGGCAAACACGGAGCCATCACAAACTTGAAAAGGAGATGTTTTCTGTTGTTTCCCTAGTTGGCATAATTTATTCTTTTCAGTGCATTTTGAAGTTATGTTTTTTTATCAGCAACACTTTTAAGAAAAGGCAATTTTCTTCTGTTCTTGTGTCTTGCCTGTGATTTTTGCCCTCGGCTGATAGTACGGACACCTAGTATGCAACAGAAAACAAAGAAAACCCAGCAAAGATAAGCTGTCCTCATATTCCCCAAACTGCCAACTCGACAACATTCTACCTCAGAGTTTCAAACTGTGGAGACAATTTTAAAAGGCAGAGATTATACAATGATTAAATTTCTGTTTACTTCCAAACAGTGACATATTGAGATTCATAAAAATTAGAAATGTACCCAACACTTACATAGAAAAAAAAATACGGAAATCTCTTTCAAAAATTTAACAATAAAAATACCATATGACGAACAATCCTTTCCTGGGTATATATCCAAAGGAAGTGAAATTAGCACATCAAAGAGACCTGTGGCAACCCTATGTTTATTACAGCACTATTCACAAGAGCCAAGATATGGGTCAAACTAAATGTCACCCACTGGATGACTTGATAAAGAAAAATATGATGTATGTTCAGAATAGAATACTATTCAGGCTTAAAAAGAAGGAAATCCTGTAAATTTTGGTTCGCTACAGTCCCCCTCGTTCCCACTTATACACAGTAAGGTAAGGGGAGAGGGATCCCCAGGACAGCCCCCGGTCCCCAGGGGAATAGCAGGTACACCAGATTGCATTAACTCATTTCTCCTCCTCCTTCAAAGATTTCTCAGATTTCTCAGAATAAGGACATGCACACACAAACATTTTCTTTCATGATAGCCAAGCCCACTCCGGGGAAAGTGAGCGACTCTCTATTAGATCTTTTCTGGCTCATCGTTTAGCACTTGGCCTGAGCACACGTGGGGCAGGGTCCCCTAGAGTTAAAATAAACATGGAGCCAGAGTCAACATCACAATAAATGTTCCCCATTCCCAGACTCAGCCTGGGAGAACTATGGGTAGTCCCCACTCTAGGAAGCAGAGATACCAGGTACTAGTAAGGAGTACAAGAATATTAATAAAATTTGATAAAAGTAACCAAAAAAATTAGAAAAAAAAGAAGAAAATCCAATGCTACACTATATACAAAAACACATTTAACCCAACATAAAATAAAAACCAAAGGATGGGAAATAACATTCCACACAACGAGAGCCCTGGAAAGTGGGAGTACCTATCCTATTTTCAGATAAAGTGGACTTGCAGCCAAAACTAGCCAAAAGAAGCAAGAAAGATCACTGTATATTGGTTAAAGGAATTACTGAATAGAAAGAGGTAACAATTATAAAATACATGTACCAACCATCACACTCCATTTCAGTTGTCCACATTAGTGCACATAAAAGATCAGCTAACCATAAACATAATTATAGTAGAGAACCTCAAAACTCTGTGATCACAAATAGACCAATAAGACAAAAAAATCAACAAAAAAATAGCCTGGTTAAAACACATCTTCAAACAAACAGATTTAATAGATGTGTACAGAGTATTCTACATAACACAGAATACAAATTCTCAGCAGCATGTGGAACTTTCTTAAGTAGACCACATACTAGCCCTTAAAGTATGCTTAAGTAAATGCAAAAGAATCAAAATTAACCCACCCATATTATTAGATCATAGTGCAATGAAATTAGAAATCACTGTGAAAAGAAAACTCAGAAATCATATTAAAACATGGAAATTAAATAATGTACTTTTGAATAACCAGTGGGCTCCAGAAGAAATTAGACAATTCCTAGATAATGCCAGTATCACACAAAAGACCCTATGGGACACGGTGCAAAGGTTCTAAAAGGGAAATTTATGACTGTAAATGCCCACTTTAGAAAAACAGAGCAAAACCTAAATAACCCAACAATGCACGTACCTCCTCAAGGTCTTAGAAAAATAAGAGAAATCCAAGAATCAATGAACTGAAGATCTGATACTTTAAAAAGTTAAACAAAATGAACAAACCTTTAGCAAATCTCATTATAAAAATGAAAAAAAGGCCAACAGCAATGCAACTAGAAATTAAAAAAGGAAAAATCACAGCAGACATTGCCAAAATTCATAAGATTATTAACTACTTCAAAAACTCATACTCTAGTAAATTGGAAATGTAGAAAAAAAATGGATAGATTCCTGAATACATATGAATTACTAAAACTGATATAAAAACCCCAAATAATCCAATAACCAGCAATGGAACCGGGGATGTAGCTTAGTGGTGCCAGTGCCAGCCTGGCAAGTGAAAGGTTCCAGTTCAAAAAAACCAAACCAAATATACAAAACCAAAAAACAAGCAATAACAGAGAATCAGGAAAAAAAACAAATACCTAAAACAAGCCCAGGACCCAGTGGATTCTACAAGAACTTCAGAGAATATCTAAGACTAATCCTTGAACTCTATAGTTATACTGAAGGGAAGCAGCACTAAAAGTCCTGCCTGAAAGCTAGTATTAGCCTGATATCAAAATCAGAGAAGGACTCAAACATAAAAGAAAACTATAGGCCAATATCTTAATGTCTTTCATGTGCACAAACACAAGAATCTTCAAAAATTTTATTATATGTGTATATGAGAGAGAACAATTCTATATACATAGAATATATATAGAGAGAGAAAAAAACAGTTCTAAAATGCATACAGTACCAGAGAAGATCCAGAATAGCAAAAGGAACTTTGTGCAAGAATAGCAAACAAGAGGCATCAAAATTTCAGGTTAAACAGAACCACTTAATCTGCTGTAAAATAAAAAACCCTTGTTGACAAAGGGTAGGCAAAGACTTTCTGAACAGAACCCCAGTTACATAAGGTCTAACATCAACACTCAACAGTGAAATTATATCAAATTAAAAAGCTTTGGAGTAAGGATTTGGTGCCTGCCTTGCAAGCCCAAAGTCCTGAATTCAATCCTAGGTATGACAAAACATGGGAAACCACCAAGAGAGTGAAAAGACAACCTACAGAATGGAAAAAAATTGCCAGCTACACTTTAGACCAAGGACTAGTATCTGGAATATAGAAAGAACTCAAAAAAATTAGATCCTTCAGAAGTGAAACACCCACTCAAAAAGTGTCGGTCAGCAGATGAATGAAGAACACCTGCTATTTATACACAATGGAGTGCTATCCTGCCATGAAAAGCATAGATTTCAGTTATTTGTAGAAAAATGCATGTACTTCAAAAACATAATGGTAAGTGAAATAAACTAGATGTACAAACTTACATACCATAGCTTCTCTTATATGAGAAAGAAAAAGTATATACAAATTAATGAAAGAAATGCAAGATCATAGGAAACAGGGAGATAGGTGTTTCTCAAAAGGGAAGAGAACTAGAAGTTGAAGGAGGGAAAAGAAGGTAACAACAACAAAAAAAGAATTAAGATGTATCATGTACATGCACTAATAATTCACAGTGAACATAATCATTGCATACTTCAAACATGTACTAATAAAAAGAAAAAAGATAAGGAGGAAGGAGAAAAGAAAATTGTAACTTTTCAATTACAATTTTAAGGAAACTGGTGCTTCAAAACACAATCAAATTTACTAAAGATTGCAATGCCTTTTCCACCCTAGGATTGTTTTCTTTTTCAAACTCCTCAAATTCCTCAGTCTTCAAACTACAATAAATCCATAAACCTAGCCAGTTATTTTCCTTATGGCTCCATAAATTTGTAGGTTTTACCTTCAAAGGAACAGAACTAACTATTCATGAGCATCATTCATTTCTCTGAACTTCAGACTCATGCAAATGGCTTGCATTCTGATAGAGTCAGCTGATAGAGTCAGTTTTGGGTTGAGCTCACTACTGGATGACCTAACAGACTCTAGATAATCAAGAAATAACTCCAAGAATAAACACCCTCGGTCATCCATCCTGAGTAGAGCCCTGAGAAGAGCATTCAAAAGCCCCTGCTCCAAGCCCTAATGTTCCTCAGCCCTTGAGTACTGGTCCTCTCTGTCTTCATGTACATACTTTTGATTAAGCTTAATGAATCTGCCTCGGCCTCTGGCCAATAGCTTGTCCTGAAATGTTTTTCTGCAACAGTAAGTGAAGAATCTGCCCTGAGATGAGCTGAGATCCCAACTCCTCTTAACAGTGACCTCCTCAAATCCCATTTGGTAACCCTACAATCTGCAAACTTACTTAGCTAGGTAATCTTAGGAACTCATCTAACAAATTGGAGACACAATGTTCTCTTCTGTGAAAAAAAAAGAGGATAATGGCATTTCGGGGTTCACTGAGAAGACGACAGTACCCAGCTTATACAAGTGATCCTCAGAGGGACACAGACCAACATTCTTAGGAACTTAATTAGAAATGTAAATTCTCAGATGCACCCTAGACCTGGGGTCCAAACCAACTGATGCCCCCAATCTTTGGTTTCACAAAGATTTCTGGGGGCCCCTGATATGCATGAAAGTGTGGGAACCCTTTGTCCATTATAATGTGTGTAACAGTAAACACTCAGAAAATGAAGACCTCTCTTTTCCCCTTTCCCCATCCAGGAATAAAGAAGTCTACAGTTTCTAATATTTTCTCTAATTCATAACAACTCACTCCAGCTGAAATATTTTCAGAAAAGGAAACTCTGCATCTGGCTCTGTAGGGGCACCAGATGAAGTGAGAGAAACTGGGTGGCGATGGGCTCTGTGTCATGCTGAGAGTCTGGATGTTTTTCTGAGGAAACGCAGAAGAAAGATTGAAGTTGCGAAAACTGCCCCGTTTACAGAGCCAAGTATTAAGATGCCCTGCTGCAGGTCACCGACCTGGAAGTGAAGACACATTTTAGTCATTTCTACAATCTTAGGAAAACCAGTTCCTGTGATTTTTGTTTTCTTTATTGTTAATTTAAAGACAAGGACTCCAGAGAACATGCTTCTAGTTTCTACATCATGTGGTGGGTGTCTCCTCAATCAAGGTTGAGACACCTCACCTTCCTCAATGATTTGACCATGGGGGAGTCACTTAATGGTTCTGGTCTTTAGGTCCATCATCTTGAAAATAAAGACCACGGTGCTCTACCTTGCCTGTTTAGCTTGTAAGATTGCAGATTAAATGATTGTTTGTGAAGAAATGTAAATAGCAACCACATCACAGATTATGATATTGCGTTTGTCTGATCAGATGTCAGCTGATCTACAGGGCAAGAGATAGCACTGAAAAGCTGTAAAATGTGTCAGTTGTCTTGGCTGTATTTGAGAATAATGAAAGTGTGGAGGGGACAGTGCATGGGAAGCAAAATTTTCCATAGTTATGCAAATCAGAGGAAAGGGGGCTGTCCTGGCTGAGCATTGTGGCAGCTCCAACCAGAAACAAAGGATCCGTTGCCAAATTCATCCTGCAATTGTGGCGTAAATAAGAACAGGATGTACAGAGGCCACCTGGGTAAACTAGGACAAAGACAAGGCTGTACAGCCGGTCAGCGCTCACAGTTACTCGAGTCCAGCACCCGCAGGCTTGCTCTGAATCATGAACTTCACAGTCTGAGAAACAAGCTGGTAAAACCATGACATTTTTACTTCAAAACATCGCTATTGTACCAACAGCCAACACTGTTCACATGTGTTCCCAAATTGCTTTTTACTACTTTCCATGTGCTTTTGGAACAGATAAACTTTTGTTTGTGTGTTTTATGCTTTCCTTTCTATTTATTAATAGACTACATTTATTTTGGCCGCACTTTGCACTACCTATTCGGTCAACCTTTATGAATCTCATGTTAACAAGCTTTCCCTACACTACATTATTGATTTTTAAGGCATTTAGTTTCTCTACTTTCCTATTCTGTTGGATTATTATTGTTACTACTGTTGGTATTGTCTTTTAACTGCTCAAAGTCTCCTCTTCCTGTTTTGCTCACATCTGTGCATGCGCGCGCACACACACACACACACACACACACACACACACACACACACACTCCTCCAGAGACAGGTGTGGACTCCATGGTAAATTCCTCTCAGGACCATGAAGGCTCTCCTTACCCTCCTGCACCAAATGGGGTACCAGGCAGAGGTTGTGTGGTGAGGACATTTCACACAGAAAGAATGAAATGCGAAGCCGGGAATCACTGAACACTGCCATATAGTGGCTTTCTGTTTAGCATACTTTGCATTTTACTCTCCTGTATATTTGGGGAAAGATACTTCGTTCAGTCTTGCTATAGGTTCTATAATATTGTAGAAGGGACAATAAAAACTACATGGATCAAAACAACAGAACCCCAACACTTACAGGGAAACATGAGTCACTAATTGACTGAAAACTGAGGATTCATCAAGGCATGTAGAATGGAGGCCTCTTTCTGGTTTTCTGCACTGAATCATATTCACCAAAAAGCTGGGCTTCTTTGCTTGGCCAGCTGTCTCTCTGTGCTCTAAGGCCAGTCCTTCTGTCCCGGGTCATCTTCTCCTCAAAGTGCTCCTCATCTGTGATGTCCCTGCTGGCTGAATTCTGATGGGTAAAGAGGCTTCCCTCCAGCATACCTGACAGAAACACCCAGCGAAGGAAAATGGTGTGACATTGAGATACTTCGCAACTGGATCCTCTATTGTTTAGTTTTTCGATGGCGCAAGAGAAGAAATTTTCTTTTGCAGCAATCTGTTTCTCAAATTTAGTATAGTTGAAGCTTGAAACTTGAGATAATGAAGTTTGATGTTGCAAGACAACAGGCTCATATTGGAAAATAAACTCTAGATAAATTCTTATGTATTACCTACATTTTTTACTAGATGCTTACAAATAGACTCTTACTCTGAAAAAAAAAATGGATGGAACAGCTTGAAGGAGGAAAATCTTTCATTGGCCAGAAAACTATTTTCTTCCTGTCTTCTTGCACATAAATTTGACTGCACAGTTTACAAAGCACATTCGCCTTTATGATCCTCACTGATATTTTCCGGTTTGGCACTGATGGCCTGCTTTCCACTTAAGTAGATCTTGGTCATCCATTAAGAACCAGCTCAGCCATGGCTGCCTGCCCCTTCTCCCAAGGAAGGAGCTTCACCCCTGTGTTACCATGGCAACCTACATATTTATTTATCATAGCACTTACTACATTGTATCAAAATACTTCACTCTCTTATCAACCACAATAGCCTCTTAGCTTTTCAGGGGTAGCCACCTTGCTTATTTGTGTCAACAGTGATAAATTTACCTGATTCTTGCAGTCCTGGAAAACAAAAAATATAGAAATCAACCCACTCTTTTGTGTGCTGAACCTGCTGACTGCAGAGAAGCCCTCTCCCACATTCCTTGTTTTTCTAGGATGAGGCGGGGCCCAGGCCCTTCAGATGGCTGTTCTTCCTCTCGTAAATAATTAGATGAAATGTCTTTCCCTACTGATCCATCAGAACAAAATGCTTGTTAAGCAAATTTGGTTAAGATATTCTCTGTCCCCCAGGTCCTTGAACTCTAGCTCATCTATCTCTAGACTGAGCCAGCAGACAGCTTCTGCTTGGTCTCAGGGGAAAAGGTTTTCTGATCTGCTCTGTACTCGTGCCACACTTCCATCTCATATCTCGCTTGGTGTTTTGGTTCTTATTTATACTTTTTTATAAAGAAAACCCTCCTTGCCAAGTCCTTGAGAACTCGTGGTGCTTACAACATTCTCTGTGTTGTATGTGGTATATTCTTTTTGGAATAAAATCTTTCCTTATTGAGTTCAGATTTTTTTTTAATTCAGTAATATATTTATTCTCACATAGAAAGTACTTGATAAAATTTAATCTGAGATTGCTTTATGAGTTTTGGAACTTAATATTTATAATTAATTAATTTCCAATTTTCCTATGAACTGAAGATACTTTTGTCCTCCCTCCTCTTCCATGGTCCTTGAGCTCTATATGGAACCATGACAAAGGTCACAATTACATGACAGCACTTTCATTTTTAAAAGGCTTTTTCTGATTATAGTTACTTCTTACTATGATTTTTACCTATTTAGCACTGGTTATGTAAACCATTACTAAACCTTCAAATTTATCTTTATTTTTATTTATTCCTACATTGATTCAAATGATATTTTTAAACATTTTCCTCTATAATCTATGTATTAAAAATCAATAAATATGTATAAAAATAAATGGACTCCAAGCCCTAAATGCCCTTTAGGATAACTCGTAGATATTGTAAATGTTAACTCACACCATCAGTAAAAACTCATAAAAAAAAACACAAAGAAAAATATATGATCAACATGATATTAATGTCAGTAAAACTCCCAATGAAACATTACCTTTTTTATAGCTAAATTTCCATTTTCAGAAAAGGACTTCTTTAAAATGCATGAAGCTAAGGAACAAAATGAACTTAAGAGATTACTAAAGACAAGAGGTAGCAACAAGTTTTAAAAATTGTAAGCAGGTGGACACATGGGCACTAGCAAAACAGAACATAGAAAGGAAGTCAGTTAGAAGCAAGGTAATCAGCACCCCAATTGCAGAAATGCTCAGGGAACAGGCTCCCTATGAAACAGTGACAGCAGCCAATAGGGAACTCCATGGAAATAGAGGAGCAGTTTAAGATCCAGATGTCCACCCAGAAGAAGGTCACATCAGTGATGGAAGGGCTGGCAAACGTAATCTTCCACCAAGCCCGGCTGAGGTCAAGATCAAAATGAACGAGGGTAAAAGCAAAAGCCTGTATCTCAAGCTGAGAAACCACTGGCTCCCTCCCCTCTCAGCTCCCAGAAAGTTGGCAAGGATATTGAAAGGACCTTTCTCTCAGCATGCACACCTGCTCAGGACAAAAGACCTGTAGATACTGGAATTTTAGAGTCCTCCCATGAGAAGCCAGCTGGCCATCCTGCTGTGACACTTGAGCATCACCAAGTCAGAATAGCTTCCCTAGGCATGCGGAACTTCCCCGCGGTTGTTAGCTGTTACACTCTGGATAAGTTGTCAGCCAACACTCAGAGACTCATGAGGAAAATTTTTAACAAAAAGAAAACAAAACAAACCTTAAGAGCAAAGGACTAACGAGCAGAAAATGGGAGAACAAAGGAAGGAGAATAAGATGTTTTCAGAGAGACACATAGAAACTTTGCATCCATCCCTTTCACCTGTGAGGGAAACAAGAGGTAAGACTTTAACGGTAACTGAGAAAGGAACAGTATGATGTATATGAGAGATGCAGGGAAGAAAGTGACCATCATAAGTCTCCAGAAATAGAACACAGGAACTTTTCCCCTCACAAAAGGAAGATTTTTCTTTAAAAAAATGTAGAAATAATGCCAAGAAGTCAAACATTCAAATATTAGCTCAAAAAAAATAAGAAGGAGAGTATTTACCAAAGGTAAAGTTACAAAAAAACTCCTGGATGGAAGATCCTACCTTTCAGGGTGAACAGACTTGAGCTCTCAGTGAGTGAATGAAAAGGGGCCAGACCAAACAGAGCAATATGAAATTACAGAACACCAGGAAATGTTTCCTGGGAGATGTTCCAAGAGAACAGAAATCTGCATGCACAGATTTCATGTGGAGGACCAATGATTAAAATGTCATTGGACATAATAACAATATTTGCAACTTAACAATGAAGCGATATCTTCAAAGTGCTGAAAGAAGTCATCTTCTAATCTATAAATTTGATATCAAGCTTAATATCAAGAATGTGATAAAGTTATTTATCAGTATAAAATACATTCTGTGTACTCTTTCACCAAAGTAATGAAATAAACCGAGCAGGAAGGAGACATGAGGTTGAGCTCCAGAAAACACAGAAAAGAAGCAGAATAGATTTCACAAATGACCAACAGCAGAGGTACTGTCACTGCAGTATAGCAGGATGGGCAGATTTACACAGCTCCGAAAGGAGAGAGTTCTCTATGAAAAGGAAACAAAGTATTAGCTCCACATTGTGATTTAATTATTTGAAAAGCCTGGGGAGAAGGGAGATTTATATATAAGAAGAGACTTATTCATTGTACTATCTATAGTAACTAAAATAATTGAATAACAGTTTCTGAATTTTTAAAACATACAAGTAAATACCAGAAGACACCATTAAGATTGATGAAAATGTTTGTCATTGACCACAGGAATTAGAAGTGGAAAAGCAGGAGTAGAAAAGCAGGGAGATGCTGCCTTCTGTCAAAACAATGTCATTATTTAACTACTACAGGATTTATATTGTGACATTGATAAAATAAAAATTAAATTCATTGAAATTAAACACCAAAAAATAAATTAAAAAGCAAAAAAATACATTTTTAAATGAAAATAAAAATAAACAAAATTTAAGGACAGTAGATGTCTAATTCTGAGGCACAATAATGAAAATTCCACTTTTATGAACACTGTGTGCCATTGGACGAAGTTTCCACAAGCTGTCACGCATTAGTGTAATTGCTCTAATTTATCCCCCACAGCACTCCTTCAACTTCATCTAAAAGTAGCATTTTCCAAATGTCCAGAACAAACAGAGTGTGGGATGAAGATGGAGGGGAGTTAATAAAGAAGATAAACTTTGGCTTCCAGGAAGGAGATTTCTCTTCTGCTGAGAGACCTTGAATGTAAGTGGGAAAACACAATGAGAAACACACAGGAATCTGTCTGAGCCAAATCAGAAGGGAAGATATATGTGAGAGAGGTTCTGAGGCCTCCAGAAATTTGTAATGTGGTACAAGCCCTGTGGAAGTAAGGAAGTACTGTAATGGACACGTATGTCTTGAACTGAGAAGCAAAGTCATTTGTATGGTGTTAGGGAAGCAGCAAGAGAGAGACTGGCTGGGACAAGGAGGACAAGCACAGCAGAGTTCTGCTGCCTCACGGACCCAGCTCCATGCCCACTTGGGACCCGCGTGTTACTCTCCACCTAAGCCACAAAACGTGGCCTGTGAGGACAACAACAATCATCCCTTCTTCCTTTTCATCTTCAGCAAGGATTCTGCCTTCTTAGTTTTGGTTCTTTTCAGATTTTCTGCCCTATATTCCTTTCTGAGTGAATTCCTGGAAGAAATAGGCTTTTGACACTGATTTTCAGTTGGAATTTTTGCATTGCCTCCTTACAGTAAGTGTGGTCTCCAGCAAGTTTACAAAATTCCCACGGCCTATTTCTTTATCTTCAAGTAGAACATGATAATTGCTTAACTTGCAGTGTTCATTGATGAATAGAATGAACAGAAGATAACATAAAATGTCCTTGGCAAAGAACAAGCATCAAGTCATATAACTGCTGTTATTACCAAGATTATAACTGTTCATAGAAATATGTTTTCTTCAATTCAAGTTGCACATAGTAAGAGCAAGAACTTCGTATTTGCCTCTCCTCAGGGTGAGTGTGCCAAGCACACATAGGACACGAGTCCGCAAAGACTGATAAAGCCCAGGGAGGCAGTCTATAGACTATTGGAGAAATCCATGCTAATTTAGTTCTCAATACTGATGAATGGGGGGAAGCCACCAAGTCCAATTCTGACAAAAGAACAAAAATACTTTGGCATCCAGTGGTCTTAGTATGTGAGGCCATGTCTTTAAGTGAGGAAAAAAATTCTTTCAAAAGTTTCTGAAAAGACCTTGCCTCAAAATAAATAAAGAATGCAGGACTAGCTCAGTGCACACACACACACACACACACACACACACACACACGCACGCACGCACGCACATGCACACGCACACGCACCTGAAGAGTATTAACTTCCAATGTACATATAGGGATGAAATCAAACAGGAAAGTAGAAATTTACAGATCACGGAATAGGAACGAAAGCTCAATTTGATGTAAGTTAGCAAATACTGATGGCTAACTAAATGAAATGCTCTGAGATACCTATAAGAAAGTGAATTACATATAGTCTTTGCTTTCTTAAAGTGCCTATTTATAATGGTATTACAAGTAACTTGAAGTTGTTTATTAATGGGGTAGCCATTAATAAATAGAAATATTAAATAAAGTTCTGGTTGTCAAATAATAAAGTATTAATTAAAATGACATAGAAACCTGTGCCAGTCTCTATGTGTTTATACTCAACACTGAATATGTTTTAAATTGCTGGGATTTAAACTCACTTAGATTATTTCAAGATGCAATTTTAAATGAAGGGGAAAAATTTGGCCTGTTTCTTTATAGGATCCATTTTGAATTCTCTCTATATTTATTAAAGGTTTTAATCATATTCCCATATATAACCAGGCGTGTTCATATTTGGGGATTTCCCTTGTCTCTCATCAAACTACTTTTACTCCCTCAGCAAAAGTGTGAATATCACATTCATGAGAGTTGTTAAACTGAAAATCCTTTAACTGAATTGAACCATGTGTCTAGGGTTTTCAAGTATTAAAAGATAAGATCAGCATTCTCCTGGCCATATTTATTACATGTAGGAAAATCCTCCTAAATCACCAAAGGAAAAGGCTGTGGAGAACATCCGAACACCAAGTCTATTTTAAATAGAATGTCAGCTTTGGAATTCCTGACCTCAGTTCTTCCTCCTTCACTTCACAAATGTCTATTAAAGCACTTATTTACATTGAGTGATCTGCATTATGCCATAAAGAACATAAAAATTAATGCAGCTTGGCTTCTGTATTATACTGTTTAATAGCTAAAAATTCTTATCTCAAGCGATACGCTCCTCTGTGTGAGGACACTGCCCTTGCCCCACCCAGAGGCAAAGTCCTTCAAACAAACCTGCTACTCGACACCTGCTGACAGGTAAAATGTGGAGGAAAGAGGTATAAATTCCAGATCCGACTCCTTTAGCGATCTCTCAGCTTTTCCCCTCTCTGTCTTGGAACCTTGCGGCCATGGCACCATGTGCAAACCCAAAATCAAGAAACGCACAGAGTTCAAAATCTGGGTCTCCGGCTGTCCCGGCTGAGCTCACCTCAGACCTGGCCCCACACCTGAGGGCAGCCACCTGAGTGAACCCAGGAGACACCCACACAGGGCCACCAAGTCAAGCCACAGAATCACAAGAAATAACACATGACTGTTATTTTAAGCATTAAGTCTGATCTAGTATATCATGCCAAAGAACACAACAGACCCAAATAGAGACCCAGAAGTGGATGCAGCTACCATAAACCCTTTAAACATGGACCACTGATTTAGTTTTGGGCTTCAAATGAGAGCTGAGTGGCAGTGAAAAGGCTGTAGAAAGGCTGGAAAAGCAGTAAGGGAGCTGCTATTAAAAGCCAGAGAGAGGCAGTCCTTTTATAGAGTGATGGAACATTTGCGAGACTATTTTCTGAGGAACTGTGGAGCTCAGAGAATGTTCCTAATGAGCTTGTGGATCTGGCAGAAAGTTGACAGTGTCAATTGGCACTTTTTACAGCATATGATAAATGATGTCAAGAGAGAGATGAACTAAAGAAAGAAATTTTCAGTTTATGAGCATGATTCAAAGAAAACTAAAAGGTTCAGAATTTGTTGAGTTAGAAATTTAATTCTTCCATACTCCCAACCTTCCCATCTAATGAACAGCTATCAGCACACAGCATGGTTGCCATACGAACATCACACCAAGGCTGTGGCCCTCCAGCCTGCCCTAAACTCTGGCAGCCTTAAGGTACTGCACGACAGACACGTTACTTAGATGTAAGAGCATCCAAGAACTTGAGGCATCATCACACAGCAGCTACCCTACCAGAAGTTTTGTTTCCAAAAATATAAGATACATGGCTTACAGAGCAGAGCACGGATGTGGAGAAGATTCACAGGCAACTCACAATCTTTCACTAGATTTATACTGATGAAAATACTGTACATTCAAGTAAAATAGAAGGATCTCTGCACTACTAAGTTTTTATAGGCCACAGCAGTCTCAGACACTACTCAGTTCCAAATTCAAGCAACAGTTTTAGTTTTATTGAGAAATGATGGACTAATAAATTTGTATATATCAAAGGTATAGAGCATGATCATTAGGCTTATTATATGGCTTTGTAAAATGTTTATTGTGATTAAGTCAATTCATACATCTGTATCTTCCTCACTTTCTCTCCCTTTCTCTCACACACTCTCTCTCTCTCTCTCTCTCTCTCCTCCCCTTCTCCCTCTTCTTTCTCTTCTTTCTCTCTGCTATGGTTTGTATCTAGCTGCCTTCCCAAAGCCTCCTGCAGTCATAGGTGATTTTTCAGAGATGGCTGAATCTAGAGTTGTAGTGCTAGGGTTTAGGCATGTGATTACTAGGCATGTGATTGGCTTGGCACTGCTCTAATTTTGGTACTCTGGATAGGATAAAAGGGACAGAAAGACTCTATTAAAGTTCCTTTGTAGCTTTTGCTACTATGTGGGCACCATGAACGATGTTTCTCTGTGATACCCTCTGCCATGTGACAACCCACAGTGTAGGCAGCTGATTATGAACTGAAACCCCTGACATTGTGAGCTTAATGAACTCTTTCCCCTTTAACTTTGGGTGTTGGGTATTTTGTCTCAGCAATGAGAAAAGTAACTCTCTCTCTCTCTTTTCTGTCTCTGTCTCTGTCTCTACGTATTGGTGTGTGTGTGAGATGTACTCATATTAGTCTCACACAAGGAATGTACTACAAACATAGACAAAAAAGGAAAAGGATCAAGAGATGGGTGGAGGAAAGAGAGAGGGAAGGGAAAGAGGATGACAAAAGTAATTAACATGTTAGGTGCACAGACTAACTTCCCACAAGGAATGCAAAGATTATGTGTAACACATATGTACTGATAAAAAATAAACATGTTATATGTTAAAAAAAAGAAAAAATGTCTGAGGACAGAAGGAAAAGTCCAATGGACAGAGCTAATTTCCATGGAGAATCATAAAGCAGAAAATCGATTCAAAGCAGCAAAAAGTAGTTCATACTAAGAAAGCAGCAAGAACTGGTGACATGACGCACCCATACTTGGGGACTGCCACGGGATAGGTACTTGTGTGCCTCTCACTGTTGTGCAGTGCAGTCACCCACACTGTGGAACTCTGGGTATGGGCAGTAGTTACTGATCCCAGTAGTAGAAGCCTTAGCCATTTTGTAATAGAGAAAAATCTGTGGGGTCAAAGCCTTTGAGCTTGATGCCTCCAAATGAACTGCAAATCCTCAGGGCCTTGCGATGTTCTTTGCATCACAGAGGAATGTGAACTATTTTGGCCAAAGGACAGATGCTTGAAAACAAAGTTTTGACAGTTTCTACCAATCCACAGGTCCCTTTTCACTGTCATTTTGCCATCTCTCCTATCAAGCAGTGGAATGACTTTCTTTTCTTTGAATCTCGACAGGCTTCCTGACTTACTTTGACCAGTTAGATGTTAGGGAAACGACACAGGAAGTCTCAGCCTCCAAAGGCTTTAGAGCCTTTGCCTTTGTCCACTTGGAGAACTGTTCTGGGAGTACCAAGCCATAAAATAGCCTGGGATGAAAGAACAACCTAGCCATTCATCTATTCTAGCTGAGCCCAGTACCCTGGTAACACTACTTCTACTCCCCAAAAATTGCATCCACATTAGAAGGTCCAGATCAAACTTGTGTGCAACCACATAGCCAACTTATAGAATTCCAGGAAATAATACAGTTTCATACATTAAGTTTTTCAGTAATTTATTACGTAGCAACAGATTTCCTTGACAGTTCTTATTGTTTAATGTTTAAATAATGCTGGAAAAGAGAAAACACACATCAGCATGTATTAAAGGATGATTGTGGTAAATATTAGAAGAGATACGGCACTACAAGGGAGTAGATCTTTATAAGGGAGTCAGAGTTTTGTTTGGAAAGACAATAATATCTGTAATGAAGGCAATGTTTTACTTTAATTTTGAATCATGCTAAAGTTAGAAAAACCATGAACAAAGATCTTACATTTTCTTGAAGAAGCAGGTCAACATTTTAATTCATTTTGTGGTGCTATAACAAAACACCTGAGTTGGGGTACCTTATAAGCAAAGCTGGTCTGGCTCATGATTCTGTGGCAAGACGGCCCAAGCCGCATGGTGCCAGCAACCTGGGTGTGTTCTCTTTAATTTTGTCATAACATGGCAGAGAAACAGAAATGGAAATGGCCACAGATTTTAAAAAACACCAAATGTGAAGGTGACCTCAATTCATAATAGCTGTTCTCGTGAGAATTCTCTTGTGTATAGTGTAACACAAACTGTGAGTTCAGCCAGTCAGAAGGCGCCAACCTGTGACCTAGCCAGCTCCCACCCCTTCTAGGCACCCCACCAACCCCACAGTGGGGACTGAGCTTCCACATGTGAGCTTCTGGGAAACAACCCACAGTCAAACCACAGCAGACACGAGTTCCCTACATCTGTCATTTGTTTCCAGATCAACAGAAACAGGCTTAATAAGATGATCAGAATAATTCAGACTTATCAATAGTGCATTCTTGTATTTACAAAAGAGCTACTCTACCTATTTTAACAACAGACTCATCTTTTCTTCACTATTTATGAAGTGAAGATAAATAGCACCTTCCACAGATGGGCTGGCAGGACTGTGACACCATCAAAAGTGCCAGAAGTCCCTTAGGCTTATTTCTTGCACAAACTTGGTCCTATGCAACCATGTCATACCGAGGAAGTCATGCAGTAGCAAGAGGACACTTCTGCTACTAATTATCACCCCCTCACCGTTCACTAAAGATGAAGATCCTGGGAGTGATGGTTCTAATTTACAGGCAATGTGCAGTTTTCCTATCTTATGTTAATTAGGATGTGCAAGAACTTGCCAAGGAACTGCATCAGTCTCCAAAAGGACTTGCTGTATTTCCTTTCAGAAGACATCTGTTTGTGTATATTTGAGCAGAAAAAAATCACTGGATATTTAAGCATTTGAAGAATGTAATCATTCACCCAGCATATATTTAACAAGCACCTAATATTTGCCAAGCACTCTTTTGTGGGTTAGGATACATCTGAGAACAGAACATACAAAGATTCCTATGCTAGGCTGAGGGGTTTATATTATAAGGAAGTTGAAATGTGGGTACAGGAAGGACAGTCATTAGACACTAAATTAAACAAACATAAAATATACAGGATCTTTACAGTTTGTCAATTACATGGAAAAAGAGCAAAATAGAATTCAAGAAATGAGAAACAGAGGGGCAGAAGGAGGATGGCTGTGCTACACTGAAAGATGGAGGGCAGCCGTGTGAAGGGTACAGCCTGGGAGAAGACTGGAAGGAAAGAAAGGACATTTCAGAGTCATCTTCTCCTCTGAAGTAAATTTACTGAAAGAAACATTTTAAAATATAGTGGAACCTCAGTTCACAGACATGGTTGCCAAAATCTTGCACTCATTTGTGAACTCAGCATTGGGTAACATACACAACAGTGGTCATCTTTCCTGCACTAATAAGCATGTGGCCATCTTTTCCAGAATCATGGAATAAAGGAAGTTCATGAACTAATATATCACTATATTGTACAAGTTTCTCATTTATCTTAAAAGATCCCAGAATATTTCCTCTACAAAACTACTAAAAACTGAAGAGGGTTATTCTAGTAGGAGTAATTGAAAAGATTTATAAAACTCCACACTTTTGCTGAATAAGAAACAAGAGAGCAATCAAGGCTAGCATGAAACATGTTTCCTGTCATTAAAAAATGTTCTAGTTAGAAAAATTAATGCACATTATGTTCCAAGAAATCTAAATGTCAGAATAATGGCTATCCATTAGCACAACTAGGAGGAATTCTTCAGTATCTGACTGGAAAAGTTGGGAGAAAGATCACAGGAGAAAATCTGAGAGATATCCAAAAGAAAATAACCAGGTCATTCAGAAAAAAATGAGATTTCACAACAAAATCAGGTTGTTCACAGCCTCATCAGCAATCAAAGTGCTGGAAGAGAGTCTCATAAATCACCCCAGAACTCCAGGAAAGTGGGAGAGAGCCCACACCCAGTCAGTGCATATAAGACAGCAGCAGCAGTGGCTCAGCTATGCAGGACAGTCAGGGCAGAACAACGAGAATCGCATCAAAACCATGCCAGAATGAGGGAAATCTTGATAGAATGACAATAATAGAAAAAAGACTGATATGCAGAGGTCAATGTTATAAATGTTTTAATTAGTTAAAAATGGATTATCAATGGATATTTTTAAGTGAATGAAATGATCGTTTTTGTTTTTAATACAATAGAAAACAAATTGTGGCATCCACAACAACAGTACAGAAAGAGGAACTAGAGTAATGAAGACAAAGTGTATTGCAATATCACATTTCTTTTTTCTCAAAGGAGAGAGTAATATAGACTAAAATATTGTATCCTCTAAAACTCATATGATGAAATCCTCCCAAGGTCACAGTAATAGTTGGCAGGGCTCTGAGGAGGTGATTAGATTAAGAAGGGTCAGATGTGTAAATACCATATCTTTTTTCTGATATGAAAAACTGAAAATGCAAATGAGTTCTAAAATGTATATTATATATTGTAAAATACAAACTATACAAAGGGAAATGGGGTAGGAGTAAGTAATGAAGATAAAGAAAAAAATTGTGATGGCAATAAAAAAATGGAAATAAATCTTATGTATATGGGAGTGGGATAGGGGAATAGGAAGAAATGAGAATCAAGTCACGTCATATACTGGTACAAATTGTCAATGTTGAGTGTGATCATGATATGTATATAAAATATACCTCTTTCACAATAAAAATTAAAAATAACAAAGAGGGCCTAGGGGGATTCATTCCCTTTTAACTTTTCTGTAGTTCTGTTTTAATTTTGAGACAGGTCTTGCTGTGAAATTCAAGCTGGGCTTGAACTCACTATGTGGCCCAGGCTGGCCTCAAACTCATAGTGATCTTTCTACATTAACCTCCATAATGCTGGGATTACAGGCATGAGCCACTGTGCCTGGTAGCTGCAGCCCTATAAAACAGGAGCCAGTGGCATGAGGAGCCAGGGTGCTGGTACACACTTATACTTCTAGCACTCTGAAAGGCTGAGGTAGGAGGGATCAATAGTTCAAGCCTAGTAGTTTAAATGGCCTAAGACAGATGGCTTTTAAAAATATTACTAATGTAAGCCAAATGTGGTGGCTCATGCCTGTAATCTCAGCACTCAGGAGCCAGAGGCAGGAAGACTGCTGAGTCTGAGGCCTGCCTAGGTTACATAATGAGTTCAGGGCCAGCCTGAACTACTAAATGAGACCTTGTCTCAAAAAAAAATTTTTTTTATTCAGATCTTTATTGGTACATTATAAATACACATCACCATCACATTCAAAATTGAGAGTTTATTCAAGAATATGACACAACGTGATTCTCATTTTTCCCTTCCCCACCCACCCCGCAACCTGCCACCCCCCATATACATAAGCTTTGTTTTCTTTTTTATTAACATCATATTCTTTTTCTCCTCTTTTAAAAAAAGGTATTAGTACTGTATCAATTACTGTAAGAGTAATTTAATACATATCTACAATTGCCTTTGAAAAAATCTTATTAACCACTACTAACTTTAAAAGCAACATGCTTATTTCTTAATTTTTGCCAGAAAAATAGCAAATAAAATGAGCAGAGCAAAATTGAATGAACAGAAAAAGTAAATAAATGGCAAAAACAATTAAACAATGACAGCATGAGTTATAATCTTGTAAAAGCGCATCTAAAATAAAATGACCTATAAAATCTTGAAACAATTAGAGTAACCAAAGACTGAACAGATAACTCAAAAAGAAAAACATATAAAAAGCAAAGTTTAATTATCCAGTAAGTCAAATTGATCAACAACTTAATGTGTATAAATAAAAGCTGTCATCATTATGGAGACAATATGAATAACATAGCACTCATAAGAAATAACCTTACAGAGACTGATGAAATAGAATTACATTACACTGACACACTATTATCAATCTATGGCTATATAGGCAAAAATAAATATATAAAAGGGTTTTTTTAATAAAACAGAAAACAAGATCATACACCTTGACCAAGGGATGCAATGATGATTCAACATACATAAATTAATAAATGTAATACACTGCATTAACAGAGTCAAGAACCAAAAACCATATGATCATCTCAATAAATGCAGAAAAAATGCTCTACAAAGTCCAACACACGTACATGATTAAAACTACCGAAAACTGGAATAGTCTTTATCTTGACCTGCTAAAAGCTATTTATTAAAAATAAACAGCCAGCATCATACTGCAAGGTCAAAAAATTGAAAGTTTTCATGCTAAGATCAGGAGCAAGATAAGGATGTTCACTATCACCATTCCTGTTCAAAATAGTTCTGGAAACATTAACTACAGAAATTAGACAAGGAAAGAAATAAAGGGAATAAATATAAATGAAGAAGAAGTTTAACTGTCACTATTTTCTGATGACATGATATTCTATATAGAAGATCTCAAAAACTCAGACAAAAGATTGCTAGATTTAACCACCAGATTCAGTACAGTAGCTGTTCACAACGTTAACACTCAAAAATCAATAGCCTTCATATACACAATTATCAAACTCAATGAGAGAGAAATGGGGAAACAATTCATTTCACAGTAGCATCCAAAAATTCTAGGAAGTGAAAGACTTCTTCTCTGAAAATAATAACACTGAAAAAGAAGATTAAAGAGGGTATCAAAAAATGGAAAGACATCTGTTCTTCCAATATTGGAAGTACCAATATTGTCAAAATGGCCATATTCTTAAAACTGCTACATAGATTGAATACAGTACCAATTGAAATCCTAACATTATATTTCACAGAACGAGAGAAAATAATTTAAAAATCCATCTAATATCAGAAGAGACATAGAATAGAAAAGGCAGTTCTAGGCAATAAATGCATTACAGAGGATATCACAATCCCCAATTTGAAATTATACTACAAAGACACTATGATAAAAACAGCATGGTACTGGCAAAAAAAAAAAAAAAGATGAGAATCAGTGGAACAGACTAGAAGATGCAGAAACAACTCCAGATACCCTAAGGCACCTCATCTTTGACAAAGGAGACATATACCTTCAATGGAGGAAAGAGTCTCTTTAAAATGTACTGGAAAAACTGGGCTTCAAACTGCCAAAGACTAAAACTATAATTATATCTTTCACCAGGCATAAACTGAAATTGAAAAGGATTAAAGATCTAAATATTAAAATAGAAATACTAAACCTGCTGGAAGACAGATTAAGCAGAAGTCTTGGAGACAGTAGGGAAAAATCTTATGAACAAAACCTCTGCAACACAAGAATTAGCACAAAGAACCAAAAACTGGGATCTCATCTTAATAAAAAATTTCTGCACAGCAAGAGAAACCAACAGAACAAAAAGAGTCTAAAATGTAGGGAAAATATTTACTAGCTGTTCCTCACACTACTACCTAGAATATAAATAAAGATTTAAAAATCATGATAGGGATTGGGAAATTGGAATAAATTTTTAAAGTGAAAGGGGAAATGCGGACAGGGGAAAACAAGGAAGGGAAAGAAAAAGAATGATGGTAAAAACAAAAAAAAAGGAAACATAATTTAGGTATATGGGGGTTAGAGGGTTGGAGAGATGTCGGGGGAATGGGAAAAGGTGAGAATCAAGATACAACATGTACTGGGCCAGGGATTTAGCTCAGTGGTTCTGATGCCTGTCTTGCAAGTGCAAGGACCCGGGTTCGATTCCTGGTAACCACATACAATACTGGGCATGGAGACTCACACCCAGCAGCAACCAGTACCAGACACCACAGCGCAGGACATGGTGGCTCACGCCTGTAATCCCAGCACTCGGGAGGCAGAGGCAGGAGGATTGCTGTGATGTGAGTTTGAGGCTGAGCTCATGGCCAGCCTGAAATACAACGTGAGACCCTGTCTCAAAAAAACTTAAAGAAAAAAAAAGATACAACATGTACTGGTACAAATTTTCAATGATTAATGTGATCATAATATATACCTAAAATATACCAATAAATACAATCAATGGGAAAAAAACGAGAAATATAAAGACCTCAAATATAAAGACCCAATTCAAAAGTAGGCACATGAAATGAACAGACATTCTTCAGATGAAAAAGTAAAATCAGCAAATAAACAGATGAAAAAATGTTCAGCATCACTGGTCATTCAAAAGATGCAAATAAAACCAATACTGAGATTCCACTTCACTCTGGAAACTATGGCTGCTGTCAAGAAATTAATAACAAATACTGATAGGGCTGTCAGGAGAAAGGAACTTTTCTCCACTGTTGGTGTATACTGGTGCAATTACTGTAGAAATCAGTGTGACGATTTCTCAAAAAATTAGGACTAGAAAAACAGAGCACAGCAGAGTCTACAGGAACCACAGGCAGCGCCATTAGACACTGGTGCCTAGAGCTGGGGTCTGCCTGCCTCCACACCCAATCATACAGGGATGCCAGGAACACTCTAGGTAAACAGGATGCAGAGGAGTTCACTGGAACTTCAGGAGGCGCAATTAGGCACCCATGCCTGGGGCTGGGGCCTGCTGCTCTCCACTACTCAATGCTTTTCAACCAAAATGATCTCATTGTTCTGTTTGAATGCCCTTCATGGTGTGCCAGAACTAAGGTTGTTTAGGGCCCATTGCAGACCCAAGAACAACAACCCAGGAAATATGATATCTTAAGGATCTTAAATATTAGGAAGAAAGACAACAAACATCCCCAGACAACAGGAGAGGTATAAAGACAAAAATAGCAGCAATAAAAACTCAGAGATGAGGAAGAATTCAAAGTCTCAGATGCAAATATCTTCACCCAAAGGTAATATAGGGGAAAGGGAAATGGAGAAGTCTGAAGCTCAATCACCAGGACTCTGATATGGTAACCAAAGCAGATCTAGTGAAATGGAAATGAGAACTGATATCTGAGATGAAAACAGAGATACTTTACATAGTTAACAATATGATTAATAAAGTGAAAGCAGAAATCAGGGAGTTGATAGAATCCATGATAGCAAAAGCAATGGAACCTTTTAAACAGCTACAAGTAGAGGTCCAGGTAATAAAGAAAGAAAGCAGAAGTTTGCATGATAGAATGAATATGGCAGAAGACTGAATTTCAGACCTGGAAGACAGGATTTGAGCCAATGAACAGGACAGATATAATGTATGGAAAATGGCAAGGGATCATGAGAAATCAATCTAACAACTCCTAGGTGATTCAAAGAAGAATAACATAAGATTGATTGGAGTCACATAGGAAGCAGGAGACAATACAAAAGACATCAAAAAAAAAACTGTTAGCATAGATAATGGCAGGAAACTTCACAGGAAAAGGAAGAGAATTGGACATACATATATAGGAACCATATAGAAATCCACATGGCCAGGACATGAAAAAATTAACACAGTCATATAATTATAAAGGTTCTAGATATCCAAAAAAAGAATAAACTACTGAAAGCAGCCAGAGAAAAGAAAACAATTATTTACCAAGGGAAGCCCATCCGGATCACAGCAGGTTTCTCAACCCAAATACTCAATGCAAGAAGAGCCTGGAGTGAAGTGTTTCAAGCCCTGGAGGAAATCAATTTCCAACCCTGACTGATCTGTCCTGCAAAACTAACCTTCAAAATCAAGGAGGAAATAAGATACTTCCATGACAAAGAACACCTGAAATACTTCACAAATACAAAACCTTCACTCCAAAACATTCTAAAGAATATCTTGGAGAAAAATAATGAAAGTTACAAACCCATGAGACCAAACAGTCAATCCATCAGACCAAATAAGAAGTTAATGGAAAAAGGGCAAAAGTGAAAAATAAAAGAGCCAAGAATAGGAAAGCATGACAGCACTAAGTCTGTCTATATCAGTCATACCCATTAATGTCAGTGGACTCAATACACCAATGAAGAGACACAGACTGGCAGAATGGATCAAGAAGCAAAATCCTACAATCTGTTGCATACAAGAAACACACCTAATTGAGAAAAAAGACATAAATTTAAAGTAAAGGGATGGAAAACAATTCTCCATATGACAAGAAACTGTAAAACAGTAGGAATATCTATCATATTTGCAGACAAAATAGATTTCAAGTCAAAACTGATAGAGAGAGAAAAAAAAAGGATGCTATATTCTTGTATGGGGAAGAATCCAAGAGAAAAAAATAAAAATCTTAAATATTTATGCACACAATTTGAATGCACTCAACTATACAAAACAAACATTAATGCATGTGAAAAGCCAGATAAACACCAATACAATAATAGCAGGGGATTTCAATGCCCTGCTGTAACAAAGAGAAAGATCAATTGGACAAAAAAAATCAATAAGGAAATACTTGCACTAAATCAAACTCTTCAACAAATAGATTTAATAGATGCCTACAGAGTATTTCATCCAAGAAAGTCAGAATTTACTTTCTTCTCAGCTGCTCATGGATCATTCTCCAAAATAGACTACACGCTAGTTCAGAGAATGGGTTTAAGTAAATGCAAAGGAATTGAAGTTATCCCCCTGTATACTGTCAGACAACAGTGCCTTAAAATTGGAGCTGAATAGCAAAAGAAATTCTAGGATCCTCACAAACACATGGAAATTGAATAGCATGTTGCTGACCAATCGATGGGTCACAGAAGAAATTAAATAGTTTCCACAATTAAACAATAACTCTAGTAAAACATATAGAAATTCATGGGACACAATGAAAGCAGTTCTATGAGGAAAATTCATAGCAGTGAACACCTATACCTGGAAAACAGAGTAAGCTCAAATAAATAATCTAATACTGAACCTCAAGTGACTAGAAAAAGAAGAGCAAGACAAACCCAAATCTCGTACTAACTGAGAAATTATAAGGATCAGAGCAGAAATTAATGGAATTGAGACTAAGAGAAAGATACAAAAAAATCAATGAATCTAAGAATTGGTTCTTTGAAAAGATAAACAAAATAGACAAACCCTTAGTCAACCTTATCAAATGAAGGAAGGAAAAGGCTCACATTCATGCTATTAGGAAAAAAAGGAGGGAGGAAATTGCCACTGGCCCAGAGGAAGTCCAAAAATTTGTACTTCAATAAAATGGAAAATGTAGATGAAATGCATAGATTTCTAGACACATATGAACTTCCAAAGTTGAATAAAGAAGATATAGACATGTTAAACACCCCAATATCAGTCTTTGAAATTGAAAATGTAATAATAATAAAAAAAAAACTTTCCAACAAAGAAAAGCTCTGGTCCTGATGGCTTTAATGCTGAATTCTACAAAGCTTTTAAAGAAGAGTTAGTGCCACTGTTAATCAAACACTTTAATGAAATTGAAAGGGAAGCAGTGCTCCCAAATTCATTTCTGGAAGCAACCATTACCTTGATTACAAAAGCAGAGAAAGATACAATCAAAAAAGAGAACTACAGATCAATATCCCTAATGAACATTGATGCAAAATTCCTCAGTAAGATACTGGCAAACAGAATACAGAGAATCATCGAAAAGATCATACACCCTGACCAAGTTGGATTCATCCCAGAGATGCAAGGATGGTTCAACATAAGTAAATCAATAAATGTAGTACACTATATTAACAGACTCAAGGACAGAAACGATACGGTCATCTCAATTGATGCAGAAAAAGCATTTGACAAAATACAACATCAATTCATGATGAAAACCCTACAGAATATCAGATAGATAGACTCTATCTCAAACTAATAGAAGCTATTTATGAGAAACAAACAGCCAGCATCATACTAAATGGTCAAAAACTGAAACTTTTCACACTAAGTTCAGGAACAAAACAAGGATGTCCACACAACTCCTGTCAGTATAGTGGTGGAAACAGCTATAGCAATTAGACAAGAGAAAGAAATACAAAGAACAAAGATAGGAAAAAAAAAAAGTCAAACTGTCATTATTTACTGATGACATGACACTCTACATAAAGGATCCTAAAAATTCAACTTAAAAACTACTAGACTTGGGCCGGGGATTTAGCTCAGTGGTTCCGGCACCTGTGTTGCAAGCCAAGGACCCGGGTTCGATCCCCAGTAACCACATACAATACTGGGTGTGGAGACTCACCCCAGCAGCAACCAGTACCACATACCACAGTGCCGGGAGTGGTGGCTCATGCCTGTAATCTCAGCACTCAGGAGGCAGAGGCAGGAAAATTGCTATGATCTGAGTTTGAGGCTGAGCTTAGGGCCAGCCTGAACCACAAAGCAAGACCCTATCTCAAAAAACCTAAATAAAAAAAAAAACTACTAGACTTAATCACCAAATTTAGTGACATAGTTGGATAAAAGGTCAATGCTCAAAAATCAAAAGCCTTTGTATATGCAAACAATAGACCCACTGAGAAAGAAATTGGAGAGTCAATCCATTTCACAGTAGCATCCCCCCAAAATGAAATATCTAGGAATCAGTCTAACAAAGGAAGTGAAAACCTCTGCTCTGAAAACTACAACACTCTGAAAAAGGAAATAGAAGATATCAGAAAATGGAAAGACATCCCTTGTTGCTGGGTTGGAAGAACCAATACTGTCAAAATGGCTATACTCCCACAATTATTATATAGATTCAACACAATCCTGATTGAAATCCCAAGAGCACATTTCACAGATCTAGAGAAAACAATTCAAAAATTCATCTAGAATCACAAAAGACCTAGAATAACAAAAGCAATTTTAAACAACAAGGACAAATGGTGCTGGAAAAACTGGGCTTTAAACTGTCAAAGACTAAAGCTAGACCTATCTCTTTCACCATGTACCAAGCTAAAAATCAAAGTATATTAGACCCCTAAATATTAAAATAGAAACAAAATCCTAATCCTGCTGAAAAACAGTTAGGTAAAAGTCTTGAAGACATTGGCTTAGGGAAAGACTTCATGAACAAAACCTCCATAGCACATGAACTGGCAGAAGAAATCAATACATTAGATCTTATCCTATTGAGAAGCTTCTGCACAGCAAAGGAAACCACCAACAAAGTGAAAAGGCAACCAACAATATAGGAAAGAATCTTTACCAGCTGTTTCTCAGACAAAGGGCTACTGTCTAGAATTTATAAGGAGCTTTAAAAAATCAGCCCACCAAAATTTAAAGATTCAATTCAAAATGGGCATCTGAAATGAACAGATGGATTTCAGAGGAAGAAATAAAATCAGTCAAGAAGTACATGAGGAAATGCTCAATATCACTGGTAATTCAAGAGATGCAGATGAAAACAACACTGAGATTTCATCTCATTCCATGAAGAATGGCTGCTCTCTCAGAATTAGCCAGCAACAAATGTTGGTGAGGCTGCAGAGAAAAATGAACCCTTGTCCACTGTTGGTGGGAGTGTAGACTCATATTATCCCTATGGAAATCAGTATGGATATTCCTGAAAGAGCTAGGATTAGAGGTCCCATTTGACCCTGTTTATAGCAGCTCAGTTTGTGATTGCTAAATCTTGGAAACAACCAAAATGTCCACTAGCTGGAGACTGGATAAAGAAGATGTAGTTCTTTTATGGAATGGAGTATTATTCTGACATAAAAATGATAAGATTGAGTCATTCATACTGAAATGGATGCACCTTCAAGACATCCTCATAAGTGAAATAAATAGGTTGCAGATGAGTAAATATCATATATTTTCTCTGGTATAAGAAAATGAAACTGTAAATGAGTTCTAGTATACATAGTAGATGTTGTGACATAGAAAATATTTTTTTAAAAAGAAGGTGTAGGGGTAAGTAACAAAGGGAAAAACAATGTGATGATAACAAAAAGAATAAACAAAGCTTTAGTGAAGTGGCACCACATCTACCTTGTAATTACAAGGGCCTGAATTTAAACCCTGGCACCACAAAAACACAAACTAACAAACAAAGAACATATTTATCAACATTTTTAGAGTGATGTTTATATCATACTCATAACATATTTGCATATGTGTTTATATGCAAAAGAGCCAAGAAAAAGAGTAGTGAAGTGCCTGAGTATCAAGTAACTATACAAAAATATATTTTAAATATTAGAAATCCTGCTTAAGGTCACAGAATAACCTGGTTCCATAAAGCAGTTACCTTCTCCCAACCAAAAAAAAATTGTAGAATAAATGTAAATTGAAAATACATATTCATAACTGATATAAGAAGTAACTCAGGGAAATCTTCAGGAGTCACAGGAAAGCACAACTGGTCAGGAAGACATGGGCTTTGAGGTTTTTATGGAATAATTGAGCTAAATCTACTTCACAGTTATGGATTAAATTTTAATATAATTATTGTAAACAAATATATAATGTTTCTATTGTAAATGAAAATCAAGACCTTGAGGCTGGAACTAAAACTACTTTCCCACATAAAATGAGGAACTGGAAGGTAAAACTCCTAGTTTTGTTGTCTCACCAGGACAAAGAAAGTTCTGCTTGAGCTGGGGATTTAGCTCAGTGGTTCTGGCTCCTGCCTTGAAAGTGCAAGGGTTGGGTTCAATCCCCAGTAACCACAGACAACAATACTGGGCATGGAGACCCATGCCCACCAGCAATCAACACCACATATCACAGTGCCACACACAGTGGCTCACGCCTATACTCCCAGCACTTTGGAGGCAGAGGCAGGAGGATTGCTGTGAGTTAGAGGCTGAGCTCAGGGCCAGTTTGAACTACAAAGTGAGACCCTGTCTCAAAAACAAAACAAAACAAAAAAACTACTAGGTATATACACAAAGGAACTAAAACGTTCATTTTACAGCTACATATGTGCACCCATGTTTATAGCAGCTCAGTTCATGATTGCTATGTCTTGGAAACAACCCAAATGTCTATCAACTGGAGACTGGATAAAGAAGACATGATTCTTTTATAGAATGGAATATTACTCTACCATTAAAAATGATAAGTTTTAGGTCATTCATACTCAGATGGATGTACCTCAAGGATGTTTTCATAAGTGAAATAATTAGGTCACAGATGTGTAAATATCGTATCTTTTCTCTGGTATGAGAAAATGAAGTTGTAAATGAGTTGTAGTATGTATAGTTGATATTGTGAAATAGAAAATATTTAAAAGGAAAGAGTGTAAGGGTAAATTATGAGGGGAAAATAAATGTGATAATAATAAAGAAAAAAGAAAACAAAGATTGTGTATATAGGGGGTGGGGGTTGCAGGGCAGGGGGAAAAGAAAAAAATGTGAATCAAGTCATGTCATATTCCGGTACAATGTTGAATGTGATTATATTGAATGTTGAATGTGATGTTGATTATGTTGAATGTGATTATGACGTGTATTCATAATGTACCAATAAAGAAAAAAAAATTTTTTTAAAATCAGCCTGTATGTCTTGGGTATGATATAAAATAGAGCTTTCACCTAGGTCTGTTGGGGAAAACTATGAGCTGAAACTAAAATTAATATTTAATGTCCTCCTGTTTACACACATATTCCAGTTTCTGGTCTAGAAATTCTGATGATAGGTATCAACCTAAAAATAGGTCCAGAATTAATGAGGGTACAAAAGAGACACAAGAGACAACACACATGGCAACAATTCCCACCAAAATAAGATCATAACAAAAAACAGAAAAGTCCAGTGCCAGGGTAGTCATCAGTCATGGAGATGGTAGACATGATACAAGGGACTCCAGCAAATAGAATGATCTAAAGAAAATTTAAAATTGTGTGTTTAAAATATTCACATACAAGAAAAATAGCACACATTAGATGAGAATAAGACATTATGGAAAATAAGTAGATTTGGAACAAATTACATGGAAATTATGAGAATGAAAAGTGCAGAAATTGAATTCTAAAAGAACAGCTGTGCCATTAAACAAAATTAAGAAATTAAAAAACAGAACTGAAAAGGTCTCCCAGAATTCTTCTCAGAAAGATAAAAACATAGAAAAGACAAAAGAAAAGTTGTCTCTAAAAACAGAATGGTAGGGCCAGGGATTTGATTCAGTGGTTCTGGTGCCTGCCTTGGAATCAAAGGGCCCAGGTTCGATCCCCAGGAACCACATACAATACTGGGCATGGAGACTCACCCCAGCAGCAATCAGTACCACATACCACAGTGCCGGGCGTGGTGGCTCATGCCTGTAATCCCAGCACTCGGGAGGCAGACAGGATTGCTGAGTTTGAGGCTGAGTTCAGGCCCAGCCTGAACTACAACACAAAACCCTGTTTCAAAAAAAAAAAAAAAGGGGGGGCCGGGGAGTTAGCTCAGTGGTTCCAGCGCCTGTCTTGCAAGCACAAGGGCCTGGTTCGATTCCCTGGTAATCATATAACAATACTGGGCGTGGAGACTCACCCCAGCAGCAATCAGTACCACATACCACAGTGCCAGGCGTGGTGGCTCACGCCTGTAATCCCAGCACTTGGGAGGCAGAGGCAGGTGGATTGCTGTGATGTGAATTTGAGGCTGAGCTCAGGGCCAGCCTGAACCACAAAGTGAGACCCTGTCTCAAAAAAAAAAAAAAAAAAAAAAAATAGAATGGTAAATTCCAATGAAAAATGAATGGGAATTTCATACAGAGACAATAGAAATGAAAAAGTTTAGCCAAGAGTTGAAGGAATGAAAGGGATTTTCTTGCAGAATTAAAGGAAATTTTGAGCCCTGAAGTTGAAATCTGAATGCGTTATAAACGACACCATTTCTTATGCTCCTTGAAAATATGAATTTCTTTCCCATTTACCTCCATTCCTCTGTTATCTAGAAAACATCTGGTGTATAGTAGGTGTTCGGTAAATATTTTGAAATATTGAATAAAGAAGTGAAATAAAAAACCTATCAAAGACTAAACATGATTTTAAATTAAGAATTAGTTTTGTAACTCCTCTTTAAGCACTGCTAGATTCTGTAAAATTTAACAGAGGAAAAGCAAATTATTACCTATCAAGAAGTTGCAATTAGACACTTGTGGCCCTTACCTTCTGGCTGTCAAATGGATTGATGACTCCATCTCAGACATGAAGTAATGCATGTTTTAAGCATTATAGATGGCTAAGTGGAGCAGAAATGTTACAGGCAGTTGGATAGGGCTGGGCCCTCAACAGAGTCAAGACAAAGGTGAAGCACATTACAACTGTGGCTGGAAAAAATCCGTTGGAGATCAGGCCTCAAGATAAAGATGAAATGATCAAGCCCGCATATTTCCCCAAAGGACAAGACAAGTGGTAACACCAGGCCTAATGCAGTCTGGATAGAAGTCAGTCAGCATGGTGGGTGACCAAGACCTCCAAACTCATTATTTCCAAGAAAAAGTCTTTGTTCATATGCACACTTGCTATGGGATTTGTTTCCACATTGGATCACTATTACCTTAGTGACTATATCTGTAATTTTATTGGTTGATCACAGCTTTAACCCACATTGTATCCACATGGTTTTTGCTCTATAAAACTTCCCTATAAAGTAGGGTCCTCAGCTACTCATCTGAATCCCTTCCTGTCTCTCTTAAATATTCTCTTAAATATTTCCTCCTCTTAACCTCCATTGTTTTGAAAATTCATGCTTCAGTTTTTGAAAATGCTAACTCAGAGTACCAGACTTCTAATGAGTTGAGAATTACATTCGCCTTCCATTGTTTGGTGGTCCTACTTCATCTGCTGTATTATCTTTGTGTCATAAGAACAAGCACTCTCATGGAGGAAGTCCCTGCTTGGGGTAGAGTTTTAACTCAAAGCCTCCTGCATATAAGGCAAGCACTCCATCACTGAGCTACACCACTAGCCTTTTTTATTTTTTATTTTGAGATGGAATCTTGTTTAACTGTCTTGGTTGGCCTAAACCTTGCAATCCTCCTGCCTCAACTTCTTAGGCAGGTGGGATTACAAGCATACACCAGTGTGCCTTGCCCAAAGCAATCACAAGGCAATTAATTAGGGTTTTCAAGATATTGAGTAAGAATAATTTTAATGTAGAACTATATATAGGACTAAGGGTAGAGAAGAAATCGCTTTTTAAATATATAAATATATAGCCCCTCACTCCAGTAATAAGGAAAAGTACCCATCGAGGATGTATGTGCAAGACTGAGCAGTGAGAAAAGAGACAGGTAAAACATCTTGGTAAATAAGAATGAGCATTAATTGTAAGTAATAACAACAGTAACAGTGGGATTGAATATGTAGTAGAACTACAACAATGGGTAGCAGTAATGTTAAAGAGATTTCAAAGTGAAGTTAGAGAATTTTTAGGTGAGGATAGAAAGGTTAATTTTGTAATTTCCAGCAAAATATGCTGGTAAAATACTCATATTAAAATTTTAGAAACAGCTATAGAAATGAAAAACTTCTAAACCAGTAGAACAGAAATAGAGAAAAATGGGGAAAAAACTTGATCAGAGGAATAAAAAACAGTAGCCAAGGGCTGGGGACTAGCACAAAAGGAAAGTGTCTGGCTTGTATTCACAAGGTCCTGGGTTCAACCCCTATTATCACCAAAAGGAGGGAAAAGAGAGCTTGAGAACAATTTGGGAAATAATGCATTGAACTGTGAGGTGTGAGACAGGAGATCGGGGCTCTCAGATACTGACAGAAATAGAGATCAGAGCAACCTTTCTGGAAAGCAGTTAAACTGTGGGTACCAAAGAACATAAGAAATTTCACTGTTCATTAATTCAACTCGGAATTTATTCTTAGGGGGGCAGACACAAGATATGAAAAAATATTCATATATTTATTATTCCATTTTTATTTTGGGTAAGAAACTGAAAATAGTCTAATAATCAGCATGATTGTGTTTTAAACAATCTGATCATTATTTGATGCTCTGTGAATACTGCCCTGATTCATATACGTCCCCTCAAAAATTCAGGCATGAAAATTTAGTAGCCAGTCAAGCATGATGGTACCCATCTTTAATCCCAGCACTCTGGAGGCTGAGGCAGGAGGATTGCTGTGAGTTAAAGACCTGTCTGGGCTACCAAAAAGACTTTGTCTCAGGGGGAAAAAAAGCCAAAAACAAAACAGAAACAAAAATTTAATGCTCAAAGCAATGCTACTAAAAGAAGTGGGGCCAATAGAAGATTAGAGAGTTGGGCCCCTCCCTCAGGGCTGTGAGCAGGCCCTCCAAAGAGTCTTCATACACCCTCTGCCACTGAGAACACAGCATTCTTTCCCACCAGCAGAGGTGAAAACAGCAACCTGGCCAGATAAAGCTGTCTCCTTAACCTTGGACTTCTCAGCATCCAGAACTCTGAAAATAAATTCCTTTCATAAACTTGCCAGGTTCAAGATATGGCAAGATAGCCACACAAATTTAGTGACCTCATAAAGTAATTACAACATAATTTTAAGGAAAAAAATAAAAGTAGAATACAGTAAGTACCTGACTTACAAATGAGTTTTGTTCCAAGAAAATATCTGTGAATCAGATCCGTTTGTAATCCTACAAAGTGAGTCTTATATAATATGCCTGTGAGTATTAAGCAGCATACCTATGAAAGTTCAGTGAGACTGTGTAAATCAGGAGCTTACTGTATCACAAACAAGTGACTTTTACTGAGTGCTAACCTGGAGTCAGGCATTTATCTCAACCTTTACTTGTATTAATATTAACACTTCAATTTTATTGCAACACACTGGGGTAGAAAATTCTGTAATTTTCATTTTATAAGTGAGGAAATTGAACCATAAAATGTACAAGTAAATTGTCCAGATGAACTCTTGACTCAGGTACAGGGTTCAATCTAGCCACAGCACTCATGGTCATTATCGCTGTACGAATCTGTCCAAATTCATAAAGGTAGTCAGTGAAAGTTCAGGGCTCTGTATCTGTGTGTGTGTGTGTGTGTGTGTGTGTGTGTGTGTGTGTGTGTGTGTGTAATACATTTCTGTTCTCAATGAAAATGATGACTAAGTGATGGGATTGTGCATTAGTTTTGTGTCGCATCTAATACATTCTGTGTTTCCATGATTTTTCTCCATAAGAATGCTAAATATCACAGGCACTCACTAAGATAGAGCAATCAATGCATTTGACAGCCGTTCTGTAATGAGCCTTCTATAAGAATACTGCAGTTGTTATTTCCTTCCCAAGCATACTGCATAATTGTACACTTGGGCTAACCAATAAAAAGATAATATGGTTTGATGCTTCTTGAACTTCTTTGAGTTATAAGCCTGTTATGAATCTGTAGAAGTTGGCGAATGTTAATCTACTAAATGCTAGTGTATCTACAATTTCAGGAGATACACATATTCCCATTAGCCAATCATAACCCAAAAATCAGCACCCACGGATGAAGAATGAAGCTAGTGCAGGTGCTATTCCTGCCAGAAACTTCAACAACCTAGACCACACGAAGACCAGAGCAGAAAGTGTCCCCCACCCACAAAGGCATCATTGTGCTGAGCGGTTCTTGTCAACACCCCTGCCCCTGACCTGAGCTGTTGACGTCTGTATCCTTGAGGGATGAAAGCATGAGACATTTAAATCTATAAATATAAAAACTGTGGCCGCAGTGGAGGAGGCATATCACATATACCACACCAAGCGCTCAGATGAGGGCCCAAGGTGCAGCAGCCCAGGCAGCGCGGTGCTGTGGGCAGCCGTGGGAGGAAGACCAGGAGGGTGGAGAAAGGTACACAGAAAAGTGAGACACTTCACTTCTCCCCAACACCTTCTCTCTGAAAAACAAGGCCTTCTGTGAATAGCTAGCAAAATCGAAAAATGGAAATATAAAGGGTAGTCACCACTTTGACAAAAATGGATGTCAGGTCAAATTTAAATAAGGATACAGGTCACTTTTTATTGGGCTTAGGAGAATATTAAAGAGAAGGAAGGTTCAGAAGGCAGAAGGGTGATGTATATAAATATGAGGCCAGAAAACCTAGAAAAAGCTTCCCAGTTCATTTTTGTATAGATCCAAAGAGATGTTAAAATGGAAATGCCTCATGCCCTGCCTACTGTTGCATTAGGCAGAACTTTATTTCTGAGCGTACAGACGAGACATTATAAAATTCATGTATTGCTATAGCTCACATACTTTATTTCTTGGGATTCTCATAGGTTCTCACTCAAAGCATATACTTCAACAAGCTTAGATTTCTGGCTTGCCAATCCACAGAAAATGAAAAGAAATGGGATTTTTGAGCAGACTCACTAACAGCTTTGGAAATAACATCTTAGAGGGGGAAGAAGCAACTTTTTATAGAAGGCACTAAAGCTAAGTGTCACATCATTAAAATCCCAAGACACTAGAAGACTAAGACAGGAGAACCACAAGTTTGAGCCCACCCTGGGCTACTTAGCAAGATGAGGCTAATGAATAACAACAAATTAAAAAGTGCTGGAGATGTATCTCAGTGTGATGGCCCTAGGTTCAATCCCTCGTACTTACTGAAAAGGATATTAGACAAGTCATGAAAGTGTGGCAGATGGCGCATGTAGTAAGGGAACAAAACCCTACACAGCCCAAACATCTTTATCGCAATGGCTATTGTTTAACAGCCCAGGGAACAACGATTTACATTCATCATATTCAGTACTTGTCGTAAGGTATAAATTATATGTAGCAAATAGAGGGAATGCATTTGAAGATGTATTTTAAGCAGAACTGAATAAAAAGAAATTTTAAATTAGCCCTTAGAAGGCAGCTCTCAACTGTAGAAACTCAATGTCTTTGTAACACCCTCTTCCTACATGAAGATATAAGATAAATGACACATTTCAGTATTATTTGCAGAGATTCCACAGATCAAGAATCAAGCCACAACTCTGCCTGTAGTGGACTGATATGCCAATCAGTATGCACGTGGTGGAATTCTATGATGGATTAACCCCTCTGAAACTCAGCAGAAAATGGGTTTTCACCAGAATCTACAAAAATCTGTCAAAGAGATGGGTCCAGAAGGGAAATAAAAAGTCATTCACAAAGAACAAGGCAAAAAGATGGACTTTTCTCTGAGCTTTGCATTTTTAACTATGGAGATTTTATAATGTCTAGTCTTTTCTTAACTCTATCTGATACCAAATGACAGACATAGAATATAGAATGTAGGAGTTGAGAAAATAATTGAAGTCATTTCCTTCTACATCTTTACTGTGAGGGAGGAATTTGGCTCCCAGAGCCAAGTCCTCAGTGGACAAAGCCTCATCAGTGCCCTCGCTATGGACCCATCCTGTGCCCTTATTGCTGCTGCTGCTGCTTCTACAACACTGTGCCACTCAAGTTGTGCCAAGAATCACTGGACAAGGGCTAGGAGAAGCACTCTTGTCTCATCCTCCTGCATTCTCAAGTTCAGGTGCACATAAATCTAGGCACTCAGATGGAAAATGTCCCTGGTTGGAGTCTAAATAGATCTCCTGCAGTGGGGATGTCTATTGCTTCCAACTTCTCCCTTCAAATCAGCCAACAGGATGCCACTAAGCACTTCTTTGTACCCACAGATAACCAGGGGGAAAACACATAGTTCTCCTTCGGAGAGCTTCTCTGCTGCACCGGACAGCACATAGCAGGATCACAGTATTAAGCATTTGGGGAAGAAAAAGATCAATGTTGCCTCAGCCATGGCAAAACTCCTTCATGTGAATGTCAGATTTGAATGACGAGTAAGTCTCAAAATGTCTTTAGCACAAGACCCCAGTTCCCCCATCCGTGGCCTCGGCCTACATCTTTAGCCTCATAGCTCACTACATGGGTCTTATCTTACACATTTCATGGAATCAACCGGGGTTTTCCCAAATAGCAACTTCTGTCCCCCAGGACAGCTGCTTCCTGCGAGCATCTATCTCCAGCACCCTTGCTCCCATGGTCATCTCTTCACCTGCCCCTTCTTTCTCCTTCAAGTCAGGTAACCACCCCAGGAAGTTGCCTTTGAGGCCCCAATTTCTAACTGGGCTGAGTGCCTCTTCTCTGTGCTCCCACAGCGTCCACTCCCCTCATTACAGGACTCAAGCCAGAGCTGGAGAAGCCACAGAAGCAAAGGGGATACCAAATCAAAAGGACAAGGACAAGGGGCCGAGAGGGACATTCTTTTTAATCAATTGGATTTCCTGTTGTTCAGGAAAATGATGCTATATTATTAAGGTTTCATAAGCTAAAAACTTCTGGCGAGATTTCTGACCAGGAATCTTGCAACAAATTTTAAGCAATCAGACATTAAGTAGGACATTTGCCATCAGCAGGCCCCATCACAATTAAGCCACATGATGAAATCAAGCCCTGACTGGTCTTGTGATTAGGTCCACACTAATATCCTCTGTTGAAAACTGAGATAATATCTTTCATCATGTTTTAAGGATTATATAAAACCAGCAGGGCACCAGGCAATGCTCAATGCCTAGGAGCATTATCAATATTAGCATTCTGTAATTCAGAGTGACACTAGGTGTTATTTTCAGAAGCGCTGGTTTTGAATCCAGAGACAGTCAGCAGCAAGTATTGTAGAGAAAAGAAATAGAGGCAGAGATGAGAAAAATAGAGCAGCAGCAGAAAGTGAATGTGCAAAGGAAAAACAACACATCACGTTAAAACCTTCATGACAAAATTTACCCTCTCTTTATTTTCTTGTCTGATGTTACATTTTGCAGTAGAGCAGCAATAACTTCTACTGCTTTATAGTACATTCACAATAAATGGCTCTGGAGCTTGATTTACAACCTCAGTGAAGCGTGGGCAGTTAATCATTCCCAGCAGCTGTTTAAGGCTGTGTATATCACCACTCAGGAGTGATTATCTGGGAGCCATATTTAAAGGGCAGGATAGCTGGCAGAGGAAGAGGAAGCTCAGCACCCAGGCCTGGGGTTTGACTCTCAGGCATGTGTTAGGGGGCTTCCTTCTCAGCTCCGCAGTATTTTCCCTACAGAATGAATCAGAAGATGGTTTCTGGATTTAATGAGGACAAGGGAAAGCAGTTAAGAGCCCAGCAGGGTTTTGCATGTAAGAAAGCTTTCATTGCACCCATTCAGGACTCGGCTACACCCATCTGAAATCTCACAGTGAGTGCAGCAGGCAGAGGGCATGATGATTAAAAGTGTTCTTTTTCCATGTCCTCTTTTACTGACACTGGCCTTTGAAAGAGCAAACAGGTCATGCCCCAGATTTCGGCACCTTTTCAAGTGCAGTAATTAAGACCAGTGCAGCACTGGCCGCCTTACCCAGGACTAGCCCTGACAAGAAGTTATGCACAGGCTCTTGAATTGCTGACCACTAGAAGAGCCTTTTCTATCCACAAGGAATGAATATGTTGCCTTTTAAACTCCTGGGTTGATAAGTGAGGATTTGGAAGGCACATCTGGCTAAGAAAGATATCTTGTCAACAAAAGCTTATTCCCCAGGTCTTTATGGCCCCCTCAGGTGCAGCTCCACTGACTTTTGTGACACCATCTTAGGAGGCATGTCACATGTGCAGTTCCCTGAGGGGTAAGTCAGGGACCTGCGTTGTCTTCAAGCAAAGTCCATTTCTCTCTCATTCAGTCTGTCAGAGAAATGGCTTCTGACAGGCAAGCTTTCACCTACCCAAATTCAATCTCAAGTTGATCTTGACAATGGACATAAAGCAGCTGGGCCCAGACAAAGTAAAATTAGTGTATGAGTGGTGGAGAATGTCTGATGAGAAGTGTTTGTGGGGGAAAAAGTAACTTAAAAGAAATATTCAGAGAATTATTTGTCCAGAGCTTATGATAATCCAAACACATGTGCTTCCATTTGCCTGAGGAGGCAGCAATTCAGAAACATGAGAAGCTCTTCCAACTTCACTCCCTCATCAATCAGCAGATTGTTAGATGCTCATAACAGAAACATCCTCTTTTACAACATTATGACTGAGTGGGAAATTATGTCCTAGCACCTTAGACTTTGGAATAGGTTGCAATGAGAAAACCACCTTAAATATGGAAGAAATAAAATCTAGGTGTAAATCTCTTTCCTACCTAGTACTTCTACCACACAGAATTATCATCAAGCACAGAGTACTATTACCAAACAAGGAAAATGATTGCAAGCCCAGTACTTTTCTCATGGAGGTCATAAGCCTAGTTAGACCCAGAACTGGGATTCTTTTTGCCAGTTGTAACTGTGCACACTCTCATTTTAATGCAAAACAATTAATAGGCAAAGATGACACTTTCTGTTGGCTTAGCTTAAAATCAGTTTTGTAATGCATCGCAAGTGATATCATTTCAGTTTCCTTTGCTAAGCTGGAATTTCTAAAAGTCAAGGTTGCCATTTTATTGTCATAATTACCATGGATTATTACTGTTGTGAAATAGGGCAGAGACTGGATAAGCATTTTAAGATCTGGTCTTTTAGGTTTCTATGAGATTAGACTGCATGGCAATCAGACCCTTTGCAAATCCTTGGTGACAGGTGATGCTTGCTCATTACTCACTGAAGACTCCACTAAACACCTGATTCAGTAGGCCGCCTCTAAGTTTGGCAAATGAGTTTCTGCAGTGAGCTGTGCTTCCTGATATTTTAGTTGAGGGGTTAGGTCTGAAACTGCCTGTTTTAGCCCCTTGTTAGCTGTGTGACCTTAGATAAACCACCTAACCTCTCCAGGCCTTGATCTCATCATCAACAAAATACAGATATTAATCATACTTACCTATGAGCATTCTTGTCTAGCACATGGTAAACACTAAGTAGCCTCTTAATTATGTTTCTTTTTTGTAGGTATAATAATTCTTTTTCTTTCCACAGGTTTTTGCTCATTTTCAAACTTAGAATGACTGGAAAACTGATCACTATTAGAAAGACCTTGGTAGTGTTTTTCCTGGGAAGAACAGATAGCTAGTTTTTGCTTGAATCTCCTTTAAGGAACTTTGAGATTTGGGGACAAGACCTACCCCACAGCCCTGGTGAGGAGCCCATCATTGCCCTAGCTTGCTGATTCTTTTCCCACCGATATTCAGCTGGAATATCTGAGAAACCTGTTTCTTTCCCTGCCATAAATTCTAAGCACTCACGACAATCAAACTGAACGACGCACAGACCTCTGCTACTTGTAACATCCTTTAATGCTCTCGAAGTGCTCAGAGAGCCTCAATCAACAGTATTATTTATAGTTTGGAGAATTCTATCCCACCCACTGCCTCTAATTAGAAGGGAAGATCAGAAGGAAGAACTTGATTCAGACTAATCTCCCACAGCCACATCACGGTGCTGTGGGAGATCTTGTCAAATCAGCACTTTAGAGACTGTCGCAGGTTAGCAATGACCAGGGGTGTTTGTGGAGCCGCTGTCTCCAACAAATCCATTAAATAGATTACAGCCAAGCACAAGGGGATGAAAAATAGTTAATGGCTTTCCCAGAAACAGCATCAGCTTCAGACCAACTGTCCTTATGAACAGATAAATTCAGGGAGCTTTCTATGATGTGGAGGAAACATGACAGCATCCTCACTCTCCATATGTGAAGAAAAACATTTCAGAGATCCTGGAATGATTCATATCCCCATTATGAGATACCAGAAGTACCTGCTGGGAAAAGTGCTAGGAGATGCCTTCCAGGACCATGTGGGAACACAGCCTAGAGACCTTCAGGAACCACCCAAGGCCCAGCTACCATAGCCATTCAGTGTGTTTATTATGAAGGTATGAAGGAGAAGACCTGATCCATTCACTAAAGCATAACAAGTCTTGTCTGTTGGACAGCAGTTCAATTTGCTTACACTGAACCAATTCATTTCTCTCCTGTCAAGAGAAATCCTATTACACAACTAGGACAGTGACTGGGCTGAGGTTTCCTGCCTGAAGACCCACTGTAGCATTAACCTGAGGTCTTGACTCTTGTGTTCACTTCTGGTAACAACAGGGACTCAGGTGTTCCCTTATGCTATAATGCTCAAGGGCAGAATTACTCTGAGGTCTTCAAGGATTATTGGCAGTATCTTCCCTGCCCTCTGAGACTTTTGTTACTGAAGATGTATAAATAAAGATGTGGCAAGTATAAGCAGTCAAGGTTTTGGCTACCCAGAGTAGTATGGATCAGGCCTAAGCACAGCTTCTCCTCTAAGTCTTATTTCTGTCTATTTATTAATTCATTTGCCTTGTGCTGTCAAGCTCACAGGAGACTAGAAGTTAACTGCAGAGGTTCTAGTAACTTCCTCTCCCCTTGCTCCTTGCACTCCCCTACTTTTTTATGCCCACTTATACCAGGACTAGACAGGCCCTCAACAATGAACTTCATGAGTTATCTCAACTTTCAGTGCACCAACTTGTAATGCACAGTCATCCCTGTCTGAACCCCATGAGGCTGTCACCAAACAGCTTGGTAGTTTACACTGAGTCACCTTTTGCCTGTTGGCTGGGAGAGACTTGAGGGAAGAGTATAATGAAAACCTTGCATGTAGACCCTGCAATGACTCTGCCATTTAACAACCCAGCAGTGATTCAGAGTTGATAGTCAGACTCCTGAAACTGCCAGTTTATGTAGGAAGGTAAGAAGGTCCCAGATAGACTGCACAGTCTTTACTCTCAGGAGAGGGAAGATTCTCATCTCTATCAGGAGAGGCACTATGAGAAGCTTTAAAAATAATGGAAAGTTGGTTCTGTGTCCACAGATTCTGCATCTGTAGATTAATCCAACCAAACAATGAAAATATTTGAAAAAATTGTGTTTATACTGAACATGGACAGACACATTTTCTTGTCACTATTTCCTAAGCAGTAGAGTAAAACAATAATTTAACTAACTTTTCGTTGCACTAAATGCTATTAGTAATTTAAATAAAATTTAAAGTAAAACTCAAAATAGATAGTAGGCTGTATGGACATCATTTTATATAAGGTGATTGAGGACCCGTGGACTTTAACTTCTATGGACAGTCCTGGAATGAAATCCCAGCAGACAGGAAGGCACGACACAAATGCAGTAGGCACAAAAGCACTTTATGAAGGGTAATTATTAATGCTGATGGCAGGAAGTTTCTAGACAGCTCTTTCTAGGATCTTTCACAGTAGACTCTAGCTCTCTAAAGCACTTTGGAAGCATGGAGAATTTTTGGTTTTACCCAGACCTATAAAAATGGAAGCTAGACATTCTGAAGCACTGGACACAACCCTAAGGGTTAAGAGCTGAGAAGCTCCACACATGACAGTGCTGCTTTGAGATTCACTGCACCCTGGCCCAGCACCTCCTCTCTGAGCCCTGTCACACTCAGGCACACACTTGTCCTCCCTTAAATATCCACCTGCAGCCTTGCAGAAGTTCCACAGATATTCTGGATCATCTAATTACCTAGAAGCCAAGCAGTCCAGATGTCTTCAGAATGAACCTGAAACCAGGAGCTCTAAGTTTTTCCACTGATGAGTCATGTCACTCCTAGACTAGAAAAGCATTATTTCTTCCCAGTCTTTTTTTTTTTTTTTTTTTGTCATTAGTACTTTTGTGATACTGAATTTCCAAGATGGTTTTGAGCAATAAAGAAGAAAATGCACATGAAAATGCTTGGACCAGTAAGGTACCAAAGTGCTACATGGTCCAGGCATGTGCAGTACTATGTGTTGTGTAGTGATCTACAGGGGCCGACTGCGGCTCTTCCCTGGAGAAATCAGACCAGCCCAAGCAGCACGGTGCTCAGCCAAATACAACCTGAGACCACAAGGAAAGCAGAAACCAACATTCACCCTGGTTTCTTCAAAATTTTGACATTTTGTTCATTAGGAATTTTTTGCCCTGAGTTTCTAAAATATTTTAATACAATATGGCTTTCAGAAATCACTGAGTTTTTTTCATGCCACTTTAAATTTTCTCTATTCTCTGAGCCTTAGCTCAGGCTTCCTAATTCTCAGTTCCAACCTTTTTGTCTACACAGTGAACAAGGGGCAGTATTTGTTTTACTTATTTTTTTCTGGATCCTTAGACTTTTTTTATTAACTCCACATAGATGAAAGCAGTAATCAAGTTGTTCATCAGTCTCTTCTCTCTAGTAAATTACCCCAACTTAACTCTTCCTTAAAGTACTTCATCTTCCCTAAAGAGTCAATTTATATTTAAGGTTTTTTGAGACAGGGTCTCACTTTGTAGTTCATGCTGGCCCTGAGCTCAGACTCCAACTCACATTTTAGCAATCCTCCTGCCTCTGCCTCCCAAGTGCTGGGATTACAGACGTGAGCCACCACACCCGGCACTGTGGTATGTGGTACTGATCGCTGCCAGGGTGAGTCTCCATGCCCAGTATTGTTCTGTGGTTACTGGGGATCGAACCTGGGTCCTTGTGCTTGCAAGACAGGCGCCGGAACCATTGAGCTATATCCCCGGCCCTAGAGTCCATTTTTAAAAACCTCTTTTCAACCTGCTTGATGATTTGTGAGCCTTTAATTGTGAAAAGCAAATAAGGTGGGGACTGACAAAAGAATGTTCGATGTAAGTATGCATTATTAGGACTTGCAGCGCACTTCTGATGAGATTTTTCCCTGGCAGAGAACTCAGGGCCCAGATGTTCTACACACAGCCCTAACGGATACTATTGTGAGGCCTTTATGATCCGAATCTCCAAAATGCTTTTCTTACATCCTAAGGCTGCAGTGAACAATAGGTAGGCCACTCAAATCAGGGGACTTCTGTGGACCTCATCCCCCAGCCACAAATGAACTATCACAGAGCAGGATTGGAGCGAGGTAGCTTGAAGACTGAGTTATATATTTTTAAAATAATTTTCCATGTGGAAGAAAGTTGTAAATAGCATCACATGCTGTTCTCCCTAGAAAGTACATGTCATGATTGACCCAAGACTCTAGATATTTGCCTGATTTTATTTTTTCTTTAAAGAAAAACTACTCTTCATTAAGGACCAACTCACCTCAACTTAAAATCATTATCACCCTGACTTTATAGGTGAGAAACTGCGGGTTGTATGACTTTCAAGTGCTCGACTGGTTAAGAGGCAGCAGAGGGTTGAGACTGACCATCTGGCTTCAGAGTTCACGCACCTCATCACGATTCCATTCTGCCTAGTGGAGGGCACTCACAAGGATAATTGGGACTACTCTTTGAAACAGACCAATTGGCCTGATATTTTACCTGTTTACACTTGATAAATTCTTCACAGAATAAAGACTCACTTTTCTTTGACTGAGTGAAATCTGGGAAAAAACACACAGTTCTGTCTCTACTGTTTCTCTGTGCAGCAGCCACGCACTCTCGGTAGGTCAGACTGTTTGATCAGAGGCAAGGGTGCAGCTCAGAAAAAAGCAAGAAATGGATTTCGCTGCCATCAGATCTTACAGGGGCAAATTATGAATTCTTGCTATCGCTGACATAAATGTAAGTGAGAAAGATCAAAGGGTGCATTGAGCAACAGTTTCCCTGTAGATCTCAGCTTCATACACGCTGGTGCGTTGGAATGTAACTGCCAACTGGGGGGAGGGGACAATGCTTGCGTTACGAGTGAAAACGTGGATGTTCATTTTACATAACTCAGATGAGGTCAGCTTGGCAGCCTGGAGAGTGCACAAGTCAGACAGCTTTCTGTCAGGCTCTACTGCATGGCAACAGTCACTCCCCAGAACACCAGGTGCTGCCAGGCTGTCACCCCAACCTGTGAAGCCACTGGAGATAGTGCTTCCGGTCATTCTCCGTTCTGTGCTTTTGTTCATATCACTGGGTGTAGACGAATGAGATTTACATCATTTAATAAATATTAATAACTATTTTAATCTCAGTAAACCTTGACATGAGATATTCATATTGCTTCCCAGTAACCCTAAAGGCCCCAGCGAGAGTGAAGCAGTCAGTTTGCAAAGCGGGGCCAACTCTTCAGAGTTTAGGAGCTCCACTGGGGCTGGGTCTTGGGAGTAAGAAACATGTTTGAGGAGAAGATAGACATGTTTAGGACAAGCTGGTGGGTGGAGAGCCCTCATGGTCCCACTTTCATTTTCAGATATTGTACTCCTGTGTCGGGTTCTGGTTTCCTACCATCTGTGCTCTGTTATATATGAGAAATAATACTAAAAGCTAATATCTCTTGAATGCTTATTATGTGCCAAATCATGAGCTTCAATGTATTATTTCATTCAATCTTCCAGCCTCAGATAAGCATTATCACTCCCACCTTACTGATAAAAATACTGAGTTTCAGAGAGGTTGCCTTTCCCTGGTCATATGACCAGTAAATGACACAATATCCAAATTCAAACTGAAGTTTGTTTTCATCTAATGATTTTTGCTGTCAATGGGATAACTTTATTCTCACCTTGCTGTTAAAAGTAAAATGATTTAGGACAGGTATTGTACAGCTTAAAGAAGGGAGTAGACAAAAGCACAGAGAGAAAGAGACAGAGAAAGAGAGAGAGATATTACTTCAAAAAGCTAGTCAAGTAGGGAGCTATAAAGTGAATTCCAAAATCCCTTCCCATTCATTGGATGGAGCTGAATGAGCTTCACATTCATAAGTCATTAGAGCTGGAAAGTATCTTAGGAATCATGTAGTTCAAGTTTCTTATTTTGCACATGAGGAAACTGAGGAACAGGAAAATGAGTAACTTATTCAAGGTTATCATGATCATAAACATTAAGATTGTTTCCTCTGAAATTTGTTTCATCTCTACAACACGTTCTGGGATATAAATGCAGACCAAATTCTAATACAAATGAAATAATTTACTAGATTCATCTTTTTATGTGTACAATATAAAGAGTTGTTTGTCCCTTGCATCATCTAGCTTAGCAAATGGAAGTTTTAGAACACTAGCAACAATGTAGCACAAATGATGTCAGCACGATTATCCTCCAGAATCAGCAAAATCTTCCGGTTTCAAAATCCAAAATGTTCATGTGCCATTTGCAAGAAGACAACCATTCCCTCTAGTTTAACATTGGTGCCCTCTGCATATAGTTTGTGTGACTCAGAAGAAATTGTCCTGTGGCAGGTGGGGCCCAGTTGTTCACACAGTCGCACAATTGCTAAACAATGAGCCACACGCAATGGAGTCCTCATTGACAGACACCTTTAGTGTCCTATTTGCCTCAGTACAAGCCCCAGCACAAAGTCTACACTTGCCAAATATTCATTAATTGAACAACACAGATGGGTGAATGTGAAGCCCCAGAAATCACTCTCACCAATAAAGTCATTTAATGAGAGGTTTATCGTAAATATGTAAATTATATGACACATAATAAATGATATTATTCCATATCATAATTAATGGTCTATGTGAAGACCTCATTAAACTTTAGACTGATAGTATTAAAATATTCAAATACTTTTCCAGGCTTACATTGCTCTCCCACAGTACATCAACCAGAAAAATTGTCAATGACTGTGAAGCTGTCTTATGCTACTATTACTTTTTTTTTTTTTTTTTTTTTTTTTAGGTTTTTGGAGACAGGGTCTCACTTTGTGGTTCAGGCTGGCCCTGAGCTCAGCCTCAAATTCACATCACAATCCTCCTGCCTCTGCCTCCCGAGTGCTGGGATTACAGGCGTGAGCCACCATGCCCAGCACTGTGGTATGTGGTACTGGTTGCTGCTGGGTGTGGGTCTCCACACTCAGTATTGTTATGTGGTTACCGGGGAATCGAACCCGGGTCCTTGCGCTTGCGAGACAGGCGCCGGAACCACTGAGCTAACTCCCCGGCCCATGCTACTATTACTTTTATAACAGAGAGTGATGTGAAGCATTGAGGAACCCTAGAAATACTTTTTAATAACACTGGAAAAGTGCTTGAACATATTTTTACAGGTAAACCAATGTCTTTTGAAGGAACATGAAAATTTCCAAAAAGGCATTGCTGTGAAAACTCAAGTCATAGTGAATATTTTAGAGGTGGGTCATTCTATTGTTTCCTCACAATGATTAATTGAATAGTGCCATACACCCTACCTTCCAGGATGCCACACTTGGAAGAAAGGGTAATAACACTCAAGATGAACATAGTCACTAGCAAGCAGGACGATAGCAGCTGGTTCTCAAGTCAGCTTCCCCTGCTTCAGCTCACACACTGTATTTCACCAGCTGTGTGACGCCGAGTTCTTTGAGATCGTAAAGCCTGTGTCACCAAATATAAAATAGAAGTTAAAGTAATATCCATCATACCAAGTTCTGTAGTTTATTAAATGATATGAGTGCTCACCAAAGTCTATGGTAAGAATTCAGAAATATTGTCTATGGTAAAATGATTCTTATACTCCTACAATAGAAGTTTAATAGAAATATGAACAGAGAGGAGAGATCTAATTAACTCAGGCTTGGGGCGGAGTGGATGAGGACTGTTTTCCTGGTGAATCATAAAATTGATATGAGTCATTGGGCAGGATGAGTACAAGATGGCTGGACTTAGGATAAGAGATGGTTGGTCTCTCCCTTAGAGAAACTGGCAGAGTCCAAAGGACTGGGGATATGTAAGTGTCTCAGGATTCAAGGTAATGCTTAGGCTTGTAACCAGCTAAACCAAAGAATAGAAGACAATGGATGAGGCAAAGCAGAAAGCAGAGAAACCAAACTCCTTACTTTGAAGGCTGTGTGGGACATTGAAGAACATTAATCAGAGGAATGACATAACAGAATTTTGGAAGAGTCCACCTGACCACGGTGCAGTCCACAATGGTTCAGAAGAGATCAGAGGCAGATGGAACCTAGCAAATTCTTACAGTTACATCAGTGAAGAATGAAGACAACTTAAAATAAGGCAAATGAAATGAAAGTAAAGAGAAGAGATTTGAGGAGTTTCTGAAAAGAAAAGGATTGGAAATTTGGAAGTTAATTAGATGTAAAGACCAAAGTGAAGAGCAAGCAAGAAGGAGTCTGAGATTCCAACTTGAGGGATGAGGTGAGAAAAGAGCAGGCATAAGGGGAAGATGGTGCTATAAGTCTGAGGCATACAGAGTTTTCAGCTCTAGACATGACTTTCAGGGAGAAATATGTAACAGATATTTGGGTAGAAATATCTGTCTCTCAGGAGAGACAGTCATAAGGAGGATTCAAGAGATGACTTTGTGTGTTGAAAACACTTGATTTCAGGTCAGCTACCAAGTCCATTTTTATTTTTGTCATAAATATGAGAATTTGAAAGATAGAATATATGGATTTTCCAGAAGTTCAACTTCCATTTTTATTAAAAATGAATGACCAAATTTATTGGACAGAACACTGACTTCTAAGGTCTCCTACAGTTTTAATCCCATGATTCTTATTGTTTTAAAAATTACTGAAAATCTAGGCTTTTCTCTTTGGTGACAAATTCCCTGTGACCCTAAAACCTCCTTTATTGTTTTGTGGAGTAGTGTTTTAAATGAAAGCTCATTTTCTGTAAAATCATACAGCCCCACACATGCAGTGATGATGCCATGGGAAAGAAAAACCAAGTAAAGACACTATCTACATTTACCTACTCTGATCCCAATTGGCAGCAAACAGCAGAAGAATCTTCCGGCCATAATGGTCACGGTTTTCCAGCACTCCAGGGAACCCATCGATCAAAGCCCTCTTAATGCCAGGATCATCGGCCTTGAAGTTTTTGAACATGTCCAGATTTAGCTGGCGGTACTGGAAGTACTGGGCCAGAAGTCTGAAGGCATCCGCTTGGTGAAACTTCCTGGCTCGGAGAAATCTCAGGATGAATGCATCATCCGTGCGTAAAAATCCAATGTCAGGCCTGGTGATGATCATGTCCCGGACTTGCTGAATATCCTGATGTAAAACATCTGGGTTTTCATTCAGTTCCAGGCGTGCTTTTTCTATCGTATCTGGACTGAGTCCCGCCTGCAAATGCGTCATCTTGGCCAAATCTTTCCAACTACTCAATCTCTGCTGCTTTGGAAGAAGAAAAACTGGTCCCATGCACCTGATGGTCCGCTGAAATCGTGGCCCATGCGACAGTCTTCCTCCAGCCAGACTTCCACTGAAACAGACAAGTGTGTGGTCTTCTTTCTGCTCTTGGAAGGCAGTAGGATATTCAGGCCCTATGTGGTGGTGGCCATTCCAGAGACAAGCAAAATCAAGGCCATGGCTTGCTGAAAAAAAAATGCACACAAGATAAATAAAATAGAGATGATACACAGAAAATCTGAACCTCTATAGAGAAGCAGTTATGTGGGCTGAGAGTCTGATGAGTAAGAATTCAAAGGACAAATGGCAAGTCACCTTCTAAATGTGGTGTTTTATCTTTGACAACTTGAGTGTTTAATATGCAAGTGTGTGTGAAATATGATTGGGAACATCTTAGTTAGACGGATTAGCTGACACAATGTTGTGGGGTCAGATTAGCAATAGACTTTTCTTGTATTAGTGACCCTCAGAAACAGTAAAAGGGCAGAAAGATCCTTCTGTGTATACCCTATTTCATGGGTCTGTTCACAGGTCTAGATGTAGCAGAAAAATTATGGCTGCTGGACAGTTTATTGGTTCCAATTAGCCTCCTTTCTCAAACAGAAGTATTTGTCACAGAAATATCCCTTCATTCTGTCTTTTTAAAGGCACTTATGTGCTTGTCTTAACAATAAAAAGAGATTGTTAAAAGTCACCCCAGCAAAACCCTACAGGTGCCTAATTACTCAAAGGAGTCTCCCAACCATGGGGTTGGAAGGTAGGGAAAGATGGAGGCTGGAAACTTGACCTCCAATAATCAAGTTCAGCAAGCAACGACAAAGACAGCCACTCTTGGGTAATAGTCAAGGTCTTTATCATTTGGATTTGCCATTTTTCTGCAAGGAGAGAAAAAGGACTCAGAGTTCTTGACTGGCTCTCTACCTAACCCAATAGCTATACAGGCTCAAAAAAATCATTCTATTTTATATCACTTTACTATTGTCCTGAGATACTGTTTTGTGTATGATAATAGCTGAGTGATCTAACTCTTTCCAATATGTTCATAATGACTTCTCCACCTATGTGGTATACTGAGAGGCACTGTTCATTGCCTCTTCATTGCTCATTGTTCACCTGCCTCTCCCTTGGTGCTCTGCTACCTTCTGCCTGCTGTGAACTGTTTCTTCCACGCAATGCCTGTCCTCCATGCCATCCCTTAATCCTAGCACTGGACCATGAATCAGTCACACATTCTAGATTCAGCCACTACTGAAAAAGCACCACCTGCAGGAGCCTTTAGGGGGCCATCTAGGCCCAGCCGTAACCATGGTCCACATCAGTGACAGGTTACAGTGGGTACTGGATGAGGTGGAGGAGGGAGATACCAGGCGAGGCGAGTTTTTGAAACTGGGCAGGTAAACCATTAGAATTCCTTATCATTGTTCATGTTCTTCTCATCTTAAATATAAACACGTGAACTCTCACAAACATCTGCTTGGTCCTATCCTGCACATTCCAAAAATCAAAAGATTCACTCTGTAGTTATGCACAGTGGGGCACATCTATAATCTCAGCTACTGAGAGACTGAGGCTGAAGAACCAAAAGTTCAAGACTAGCCTGGAAACTAAAGTGAGACCTTGTCACAAAATTTTTTTAATGGCTAGGGGAAAGAGTTCAGGAAACCTTGGTTCAATTCCTAGCACATCAGCACAAAAAGACATACCAGGTATTAATAAGTTCAGAGTGGGTATTTTTCTTCCTTGCTGTCCTAGAGGCAGAGTATTAATTCTTATCCTAATTATTATTATTGATGCCTCATTATAAAATATAATGTAAAAGACAGTATGAGTGAGCTTCCTGCTTAGTTTATGACCATATATTTCCATTTTATGATTCAGGACAGATGAAGATCACTTTGAGTAACTAATGTTCATTTTCAAGAAAATGGAATAATAAAAATAAATTTATTTATAAAATATTTGCTTTGTAAAATAATAACAGCTTGCTCTACAATGTGTGACACAAGAAACAGAAGAAAGCATTGCTACTCATCAATTTGTGCCCAGATTCTTTTTCTAATGGTTTACCTGCCCAGTTTCAAAAACTCGCCTCGCCTGGCATCTCCCTCCTCCACCTCATCCAGTACCCACTGTAACCTGTCACTGATGTGGACCATGGTTATGGCTGTGTCTAGATAGCCCCCTAAAGGCTCCTGTAGTCTGAGGTGGTGCTTTTTCAGTAGTGGCTGAATCTAGAGTGTGTGACTGATTCATGGTCCAGTGCTAGGATTAAGGGTGGCTGAAAACTAGATCAGTCCAGTGATTATTTTGGCACTGCTGTAGTCCCAGTATCATAGATACAATATAAGGAACAGAAAAAGGCTTGCCTTTCCCCTGTTCCTCCCTCTCCCTTGGTGCTCTGCTACCTTCTGTCTGATGTGAACTGTTTCTTCCACGCAATGCCTGTCCTCCATGCCACCCTGCCTTGGAGCCAGCCAGTTATGGACTGGAAGTTCTGTAAATGGATAGCTGTATAAACCTTTTCTCCATGAACTTGTGGATGTTGGTATTTTATCTCAGCAATGAGAATAGTAAGTAAAAGGTTGAAATTGCTCTCATCAACCAATGACAATGGTGCAATTTATTATTCAAACATAGGCACTAAAAAGAATGATGTCAGAGCAAGTTTAAACTGGGGCAGTTCCAAGAAAATCCAGACAGATGATCCCCATAGCAGTGAATGACATTTTCATTGCTGTATCTAACAGACAGGTATCTTCCCACTCCATGTAGATGACCTCTGTCACCATTTGATATTGCCTACTTCATTCTTATTAGACCATTCTCTTCCCTTCTTTTTTGTGACGCTACATAATCTGATTTCTCTCGCTTGCTGCTCAGACTTCTCTTTCTGTGCTGACCACTTCAACACCGGTCATTTGCATAATTCCATGCCCATGATTTGGCTTTGTACATGCAAATATCTTCAGTCCATGTCTCCCTCCTGATCTGCAGGCCCCACATTTAATTATCTCCTGAACATCCCCAGCTGGATTTCCCACAAACACAGCAAACTTAATATGTTCAAAACTGAACTAATCATAGCTCCTCATCCTGAATTTGTTCCTCCACCCCCGTCTCTTAGTGAATGACATCATCTGCCTTGCAATTTCCCACACCAGAAACCTGGGCCTCAGCTTTTATTCCACCCGCTGCTTCACCACCCACTCCCATCTTCCACTTCCTTCACATTTCTCAAATCCGTCCAATTCTTTCCAGCCCTGCGATCACCCTTTGTGAGTGGGGCTACATCACCGCTCATCTGTGTAGTCCTGAATCAGACTCCCTCCCAGAACCCTTATTGCTAATCCATTCTCTGGATTCCAATTTATTCTCTGTTTGAACATCTGATACTCCTTAGTGCTCATAAGACTCTTTAGTCAATACCCATTATTACCTTGGGTGTCCTGGAATAAAGTATAAAACTCTATAACATTGACCCCCAGACCCTTGATTATCCTCTCTCTACCTGTCACTTCAGAGTCACTATGTGGCCATACAGCTCACATAGAGCCAGTGACAGTTCCATATCTCCTCTGTGTGTCTTGGTAAAAGCTGCTTTCTACCTACAATGACCAGTGATTTGAAATATATTTTCCCCAGGAAACCTCTCTGACCTTCAGAGATCGCAGTATCGCTACACTCCCTAATCATGCCAGGATTTATTGCCATTTACCCTTCTGTCTCTTCATTCACTATACCTTTGAAGAAAGTTGGCTCTCATTCACCTGTGTACCTATTATTATGTTATAAAGAGGTTCAGCTCCGGGAGCAGTGCAATTCCATTGTGTTCACTACCATAGCTCCAGAGCCAAGAACAGCACATCCATGAGACAGGAGGTTAGTAATTAATTACATGTAGCATAAATGCATAAAAAGTTATCAAATGCTTTTTGTATGAGTGAATGAATGGATTTTTTCCCTCTGGTACCTTTCAGATTGTTTTCCTTTAATGGAAGCACTGCAGCTCACTTGTAATTTTTTCCCTCATCTACACGATATTTTCCCCCCAGAGACTTTTGCCTGGGACATCGTATTTCAGATCATCCCCTCCATGAAGCAAGCAGGGTAATATTTGCGGTTCCAAGCCAGGGAGCACAGTGCTAAGGGCACAAGGCACAGCAACAGCTTGCTCCACAGAAGATTTAATGCTGCTGAGAGCAAGTTACTTACCTACAGTTCAGAACACTCAGCAGTGTTTCTGAGACAAATTATTATGAGTTCAAGGGGAAAGTTGAGCTTGCATTTTTCATGGCCCACTTCCATACACAGTGATACTTCCAATCTATAATATCTGAAGTAAATTTGCACCAGTCTACATCGTTATTTGGTGCTCAGCACACAAAGCTTCTGGGAGAAATACTCAAGCCAGGGTTACTGGATTTTATACTTAAGATAAAATAGATATTTCCCATCAAAGACAAATCCTTCATATCCAATGTCTACCAGACTTCTATCTAAATAACTTCAACAGATGATAGTTAAGACACTTTAAAAGTTAGATGAAGAATATTCCTCAGGATGTATCATTTTCAATTGACTATAATCTGTTCCTTTCACTCAATTTTTCTGAATTATATATTGGACTTGCTATATGGGGTGGTTTTCTGTACTGATATTATTATTAATCCTAGATATAGTTTATTATTTATTATAGCTGTCTTTATTATATTCCTAAAACTTTGCTATTTTTTGTGTACTGAAATATTTAATCCTCAAAGAACTGTATAAATGAGTGAACCTGAGGTGCATAGGATTTAAATGATTTGCCCAAGATGACACAGTAGCCAAGAGACAGAAACTGGATTTATACTTAAGTTATGTCTTTGGACTGTTCTCTTGTCTACCTGTGATTCCACCTCTTCTGTGTCACAGAAAAGTCTAAATGTTTACTACTGAAGACCTATGCTCAGAAGGTCACCTTCCATTCAGGACCTCACTCTTCTCCTCTGAAATCACTTCTATTTTTATGTGTCTGTAAGCTGGAACATGCCAATGGGTGAACAGAGTTTTCTGTAGACCAGTGCTATATCTTACAGATTTCTAGTGGTCATGTCATCTGTTATTTCCACTGAAAAATGACTGGAGCTGTTTGAAAATCTGACTGGCTATGCTTTTTCAGCTATCACTAAATTTTCCTTTAGTTTATGTACCTCTCTTTGGCAAAAAAAAATTGATAAACTAAGGACCTTGCCATTCTATTAAAGGACTAATACTTTGCCTTGCCTAATAGAGTGCTGATATGGTCACCAGTGAAATGTGCTTCATAGCTGAAGAAAGGGTACTTTAGGCCAACGTAGAAATCATTTCTCCCATTATCAGTAGAGTCCCAAATGATTCCCTAGGTCAATCACAAGTGCAGGAACTCTGAGGACCCCTCTGAGGAAGCCAAGGTATACAAATCCATTGCTTTGAAATTAAGCTAGAAATTTAGGTAGTGACATTTTGGGATTTTTGCCCTGATCACTTAAGTCCTCCCTACAATATAGAAGAGAGAGAATTTCCATAGTACAATATTTAAAATCATAGCAACCACCTCTAGGCTCATCTGAGGTATTCATTAGAAAAATATATTTGTATATTTCCCCATACAGTATTCAGTCTGAAGCATGCACACATGAAAGGAGAATCATCGTTGATTCTAAGCACAAGACATCTTATGGAAAGTACAGAAATTCAAATGAAGTCTATTTTACTTATACCATTACCCATTTTTCTCATTTATTATATTATTATCCTCACAAACACACATTCAGTATCAGGAACAATCAGAATAATAGAAGGAATGCCTGATCTAAACATATATCCATAAATGTATCATTTCAAAATATTTCCTATAATTATATTTGTTATTTGTTGTAATCATCCTCCAATAAGTAGGGGGAAAAGATAATTCCCTGGGAAATGCTAAGGTGAAAGCATATGAAATAACTCAGGTAAAAGTGACTGTGAAATAAAGAGCCATTTTGCATTAACTGTAATATTCTTAACACCATAATTACATTGTCTCCAGCTAACTAAAGACACTGAGACATGAAACAGCTAAGCAGGAGGCTTAAAGCACATAAGAAGCAACTATTAACACTGTAAAACAAACATTTGTTGAGTACTTCTTGTGTGTCAAGGTCTTCGATGTCAGATGATCTGATTTCCAAACCAATCTTTAAAGCTGGGTGATCATTTACTAGATGCAAAGATATGTCTAAGAGTTAAAGTGTAGGCAGAAGAACAAAGATTTGCACCCAAAACTAAAGAGTTACATTTTGTCCTTGGCTGACCTGCTTTTCTAAGGACATGACAATCCCAGAAAGATCACTTAAGGTCTATTGTAAAGTTACCAAAATCAGCCAAGAAAAAAGATTGTTTTTATGATCAAAAATATATCTATAAAGCCTAAACATTATTTAAATATAAGAATATCAATACCTAGTGAAAAAAAACTGGGTATTTTTGGTAATACCAGGAACAGTTTTAAATACACATAAATCTAAATTAATACAAACCTGAAATGAGAAATTGTGTCTACGCTCATTTTGTGGAATTTTCTTATAAGAAAAGGGCAGACAATTAATCTTAGTGATAAAATCCTTCACATGAAAGTCTAATCAACTACTTTATTCTTCAAGAAGTTTGAAATTTTTGTTTGTTCATTTTAAAGTTATGTTGAATTAGGTTAAAACTTGCAGCTCTTCACTTTTCTAAAACTGCACTTCTAATTTTTAAATCGAATATGTGTTTTCACGTATGAATGCCAAAAGAAATTTTTAGGCCAATTTAAATAAAAGTAGATGCTGCTGATGCGTCTAAACTCAAATTAAAAATCACATGGCATAAAAATCTTTTTTAAGTGCAACTCAGTTGAAATCATTGCTGAATGATGATATGTTCCTTTACTACCAGTGCAGCCTGCAGTTAAATCTCAGAGATTGTTAATCACAGAATCTTTGGCATTGACCAGAAAGGGAAATTTTGGCTCATAGAAATTCTGTGTGTTTATAAGCAAAGGACCTTAATTTGTGAGTAACAAAATGGTCCCCAGTGCACTGACTTTCTATCCAACCTTATCCTTCACCCTGCAGATATGAACAGTTTGTACCAGGGGCAGAAAGATTAATCTTGGAAAGATAAAGAGACTCTGAGTCCTTTAAAAGTGTGGCATGGTCAGAACTGAGCTTCTGGCTCACCTTTAGCTTGGTTCTAGCCCAGGGATCACTCTCACCACATAAATATTCATTGGGAAGTTTCCCTTGGCTCCCTTTAAAATAACACATAGTCATCTGCTTTCATTTGTTCCTGCTCTTAAGAAAGGTTAAAAGTAAATTGGAATGAGTTCTATCAGTGTAGAGACACTGAGAACTTCTTACCCAAAATAGATACCAAATCAGAGCTAAAATAGACTGGGGCCTTGAGTACTGTTAGTCTATTTGGCCAATGATTGTATCCTGAGTTCTGGTGTCATCTCTGAGTCATTTATTCTTTAATTTGTTTTGGGACAAATAATGCAAGGAGAGGGAGGGGAGCCAACTTTAGGGAAAGCATAGGAGCATTCAGCCTCCTTACTTTCTGGGGTATAAAAGTTTGTAACTCAAGTAACATTTACTTTTTACCACAATGTATTGGAAAGAAAAAGAATATACAGAGTTGTGGAAATGGAGACTGAAGTGGCTTCCTGTGCCTTGAGTATGTCCTCCCATCAGAAGGCACTGGCAGTTGATGTCCTAATTTTGAAAACAGATGACTTGTATTTCTTAGGAGTCTTAATGGGAATCAGAGAGGGAATAAAACACTCGACTCTTTCATGTTAGCAAAGGCCATTCTCTAAGAACAGACTTTTTTGTGAAAGAGAACTTGGAAGAGTATAAGCAATAAAAGGCTTTCAAAAATGGCCATTCAATCTACTCATCCCTCTTCCCTCAGGTGTTTTTCCCCAGAACGTCTGTGTAGCTGGAACCTGTCTTGTGGCAGTGGTTGAGGAGACAATGGCAGCAGCAGGACTCTGAACTGAGGCAACTACCTGATGAAAGTGAACCATAGCAGGGAGTGAGGAGGGAGATATGAGGAAGAAGGGAGCGATTGGTGCAACCTTCTCTTGAGACAAATACGTGGTTTCAAAACTCTTTTGCCTCAGAAATCAAAGTGCTTCTGTTGTAGTAATTATTTATTAATCAAGCCAAAAGGGGGCGATGTTACAAGAAAGAAATTGGTCCTTTGGATGGACTGTGTGTTATGCTAAGTGAAACAAGCTGGGCCTAGAAAAACGTGCACCACCTATCCTCATTCATCTAGCAGCTAAAAGAGCTGAGCAAACAAAATAGAATAGCAGTCACTAGAGGCTGAGATAGAGAGGAGAGAGGGGGGATAGTGAGAGGCAGGTAGCAAAGGTAGCAGGTTAGAAGGCAGGTAGCAAAGTGCAGTTAAACAGGACCGAATTATAGTGCTGAACAGTAGGTGATTATACTTTGTAATAACTCATTACATATCTAAAAATAACCCATAGATATTTTCAGATTACCATATTTTCAAACTACACCCCATTAATACGCACAATTATTATGGGTCAGTTAAAACATTCTTTCAAAGTTGGTCCCTGGTGAGTAGCACCTGCAACCCCTAGGAACTCATTAGCAGTATAGACTCTTGGCCCCACCTAGAACCACTGAGTGAGCACCAGAGTCCCCAGGCAAGCTCTGTGCATGTTAATGTTTGAAAAGTGCTGGTCTAGAGGATTAGTAATGACCCTAGGGGCTCAGAAAGGTAGATTAATTACCCCAAATCAGAGCTCGCACTGGTGTTGTTACCAGTGCTATGTTTTCCAATGGACATAAAACACCTTCAGTGTGTTCACTCCCTATAGAACAATGGCACTCAACATGGCTACCGTAATACTCATGAATTACTCTCACGTGTTTGCATAGAATATGTATCAGCCAAAAAAGAAAGACAAAAGGAAGGCAAGAGAAAAGGGAAGCAGGGAGGGAAGGACAGAACAAAAACGAGAGAGAGAGGAAAAAGGAGAATGAATGAGAGTGGAATGGAAGGGAGGAGAGAAAAGAGGAAAAATGCCCCATTTTATTTATTTATTTATTTATTTATTTTATTATGATCACACATCAGGACTATTTTTATTTGTAAAGCCTTTGGGCCTCTTCACTGGGATTTCTAGACCCACAACTTTCCTCCTACTTTTTCCAAAACTACAAAAGAACATTGAATAGACTATGTGCATAGCACAAATAAAGGCATGGAACTTTTCCTAAGACATCTGAGCAGCAGTAGAAACTGAACTGAGGGGACGCTATTTTAAGGAGCAGAAATGCAGAGGGATACCCTGAACAGTATCTGAGAACTGAAGATTTATCTGACAGAGTCCAAAACACAGACCAGATCGTCACCATATGGTGACATGCTACAGGCTCAGAAGGCACAGAACATTATCTGCACAGGACACTTTTTCTCTTGGTTTCTCACAGCGTGAGTGCATAAAGGGAGAGGAAATAGGACTGCCTGTTCGGAAGAGATGAAACAAAAGGAGGGACAACAGAAGTGGAAACCACCAATGAATTTTTATCCAAATAAAAAAGACAGGGCTTCTTATAGGACAGAAGTTGTTTGACTAGTTGATTCCCACATATGTGAAGAATCATGGAACACAGACTTCCTTTAAGCTAAAAATAAAAGAAAAGATTAAATTAAAAATTAAGTTTTTTTGTAGAGCGATGAACAGTCAGGGCTATCTGGGTAAAATGAACAATGAATAAAACAATAGACTTGGAGCAGGATGTACAAGTAAGAAAAGAATATCTCTGTGGGCAGTTTGAAACTTTTTACAGATTCAATGCCTCTAGTCAAGCTTCTTCTTTCCTAGGTACACTGTAGTGTGTTTCCTCTTCTGTCCATGTCCTTGCGCAAAACAGAACTAGAGAAGATCTCAGTCACCCTGAAGCCATCTACTAAGGGCAGTTCTGCAATAAGACATCTTTAAGTTTAAGAACAGACTTTTCAAATATAACAGTATGTGTGTCTTGTTTGCAAAGGTTGCAGAAGTAATAAGATACCACTTGTTCTATGAGTTTAATATTTCATCTTTTGAGAAAGGAAGGGCCTCCTTGCTTTGCATTGACTGAAAATTTGCATGCTCCCATGAACATGCCTACAAAAGCACAAAAGTGTATAATGACACTCTGCTGAAAAATATTGGTGGTCACTTTAATCCACTTTTATAACAATCAACAGAGTTAAGAGACAACCTACAGGATGGGGAAGAAATTGTTTCCAGATATTTCATGGACAAAATATTAACACTGGGGCTATAAAATGTACCAAAAAAACTTAGACACTCAAAACAAAAGGCTCAGCAAAAAAGTGAGCTACTGAAATTAGCATATACCTCTCAGAAAAAGTGCAAATGGCTAATAAATACATGAAAAAACGCTCATAATCACTGGCCATTAGAGAAATGCAAATTAAAATGCACTAAGAAAACATTTTCCCCTAGAAAGGATGGATATCATTAAAAAATTTAATAACAACAGATGCTGGGGAAAATATGGGGGAAAAAACTCAACTACATTACTGGTCAGAATGTAAAATAATACAATTACTATGGAAATTGGTATGGAGATTCCTCAAAAAATTAAAACTAGAAATTCCATTAGACCCATTTATTTCCCTTCTAGATATCATCCCAAAAGTTTTAAAATCATCACATTACAAGGTTACATGCATAGCCATGTTTATAGCAAGAAGTAGATTTTTAATAGCTTGAAAATAGTGTGTATATCATTAACAGCTGAGTGGATAAGGAAAATACAGTATTTACATCAACAGATTACTACAATAACATGACAAAGTTAAACTTGAGGGATTCATAGGTGACTGGATACAACTTGAGACTATAATGTTAAGTGAAATAAGTCAGATGTACAAGCTCACATATCACATTGTTTCAAATAAAGAAAAAAATACGAACTAGGGTGATGTTCAAATATATTCTTCCCCAAATCACAATTTCCACTGTTTTAAAAATATTTCAATATGTAAGCTAATTGGTTTCATTTATACCTCTGGTTTATCATACCACTCATTTGTTGAAAAGAAAGATTTGTGGTATCTATTTCTTTTTTTGTAAGAATCCTTTGGTTTACGTCTTGTACTCTGAGTAACTACTTTGAAAAGAATAATAGTACAATAACTATTGTTATTCTATTGCTTAAAACAATCAAGAAATCCCTGTCATTGGAAATAAGAAATATAAAATGGCTCTTAATAAGTGATGGATCCGGGGTGGTAATATTGTATAAAAATTAATAAGCTCAGCATTTCAGTCAGGGAAAGGCACTGCTTCTCAAACAGATGCCTGTAAATCTCACCAAAACAGCATTGTTTTGAAATTTCTTCTGCCTCAGGAAATTGTGTTAGCACAGGAAGACAGCAGTAATGGAGGCACTGGATTCCTGGCCTGAGTTTCTGGCATGAGGGAGGCAGAACTGGTAATATGTACCGTTTTTCAAATTACCTTACCTGAGCCTGTCTTTGCAAATACATCAGGTAGTTCTAAGAATCTCCTTGCTCAGGAACTTCACAATTCTTTGGTAGTATGTATATCAATAGTGTATATTAATGTTCAATCTAAGGATGGTACATTCAAACTTGCTGCTTCTCTAAAATCTGTTCTACCAAATATTTTCACTAATTTTCTCAGTTTGAGTTTAAAGATGAGTTATATTTTAGAGACAGATGGAATCATGTTTACATTTGTACAATCAGAAGCACTAAAGAAACTCTGGATGCAATTTTCTCACTTGAAGTATAAGGTGAGAATTCTCCCTCAAAATTCCACCAGGAAATAAATATCTACTTGTGATCCTCTTTATTTGTGGTAAGGCCTTTAAAAATGAGCAAGTTGTTTTAGACAAAACTTGCTTCATTGTCTCTTTTTAAGGAGAGAAAATAAATGTGTGAGGGCAATTTTTAAATGAAACTTTTCTCTGTTCTTGTTTAAACTTCCTTATTACATGTGACTTGACACTATTTTCATTTAAATCCCTATCATTTTAATTAGCATACTAATTTCACAAAAGACAACTTGCAAAAACCTACAACACTTTCCTATATAGTAAAAATGAATACAATGAAAATTCACCAAAAGATTTTCATTTATGATGAGGTCTTGCACTGATTTTCTGAGATGGTTAGCTTCTATAAACTACGTAACTGTGGCTGAATCAAATAGGTGCTATGACTTATGTTTAGATCAAGTCCAAATTAATTAGATATTTGAAAGATGTTCTAACTTCTCTTCAGCTAAGATAGAAAACGATAGCTCTCTAAAAGGAGATTCTGGCAAACCAGAGTTACATAAAAAGCCTTTTCAATTTTTGCGCTCTATTACCCTTTACTATTATAGGAAAATGGTGTTATTGCCTGATTACTGAGAAAGCACGAAAAAATCTCGCCTTCCAAATCTGAGCCAGTCCTTGACTAGTGACAAACAAAGCCAGGCCATCTGTTCTGAATATCATTACTACTTTGGCCATTTGGGCAAGAGATCTATCTGTTCTGCTTCCGAGAGAGTGGTTTAAGATCGGAAAATTGGAATGAAATAAGTAGATAGGAAGAGACATTTGGACAGAATTTTCTAGTGAGAGCTCCTCATTTATTTGCTTGTCATTAACATCGTTTTAATTTTCATTCTGGCCAGAGAGGTGATCTTAGGGTCCCATTTTACAAAATATTTCAGTAAAAACTTCATTCCAGAGTTTCTACAGTAAATGTTTGGAAGGGAAAAGCGCGTAGGTGAATGTGAGTCATCAGTCACCCCCGCCCTGCTTCTGCTGATGCTCCGCTGGAAAACCAGAAACATGAGTTGGGCTTGCATTTCTGTCTCTGGATCACACTATGCCTCAGGCCATGTTAATTTCCTGAACTAAACAGTTCCTAATCTGCTGAAAGGCAGCTGGCTAACTGCTGGTGTCTGGCAAGTCCCCATCTGTCTCCGTGCCCGGGGTCTCTCCCTCCTGCTTTCACTTTGCCTTTCTCTCAGGCTGGCGTCTCTCTTTGTTTTCAGGGGTGTCATTCACCTGAACTTTCCTTTCCATGCCTGTAAACTTGAGCTTTTGTCCTCTACCCTGCGGACCTCCGGCTTTGTCAAAGTGACAAGACACAGTTGTGTGGACTAGTTACGGCGCCGGTGATGGTGGAGATGATGACGCCGATGGTGGAGATGGGGTGCTGATGGTGTAAAGGGAGCGCAGGCTGAGCGGGTGCTGGGAAGAAGAAGGACCGCGGAGGCGGTGGCAAGTGGGGTGCGGGAAGGGAAGGAGTGCGGAGGGATTGCAGATGGGAGCTGTCCACGCACCGGAGTGCTGAAACGCCGCAGCCATGGCATCGCAAGAGCGGGGGGTAAAGGCGGGGAGGCGCTGCACACACAGAAAAGAGAAAATAGGCAACAAATACCTTCACACAGCCGCCCGGGCTTGCTTTGGGAATGTGTTTCTGCAGGTGTCCTCGCGGCTGAACTGGGTGGGTGAGATCTCCTGTTCTGGCAGGTTCGAGCCCAGATTTCTCTACAAAGCTGTGAATGAGCCCCGGCGGCTCCACGGGGCTGTGATTTCGGTAGGAGGCGTGTGCGCCGAGACTCTGTCCTTCTATACCGAGCCTGGCTTTCCCCTGGGTCCTAAATGCCTCCGCACAGTTGCTCTTGTTCATTCCGTCCAGACAGTACCAAGAATTATTTTACACGCTTACAGTCTGGAACAAAAAGTGCAGGAACCATCACTCTCACATAATGTTAAAAGCGGATTCTTTTAAAGGAATTAAGGCAAGTCCTGAAGTAAACCAGCCTATGTGTTTGTGTGTACATGTGACAGATAAGAAAGTACCACGGACCTACAGACAAAAGATGGATTATTTCCTCAACAAACGGTGTTCAGTAAATGAATTGTTTGATGGGGCTCAAATTAAAACCCTGTCTCACTAAAATCAATTAAACATAGATAAACTGTTTCAATAAAAATTAAAAATAATTGAAAATATATAAATATTTGTTGATTTTAGGATATGAAAGATTTTCTAACCATAAGAAAATTGAAGAAATCACAAAGAAAAATTATCAATAGTATGAGAAGATGAAAAGGCTTCCAAGTGTCAAAATGAGTAAATATAAATTACCACTTAGAAAAAAATCACAACAAATATGTGTTTCACACATAGAATGTCTCATAAATAAATAAATTTTAAAAAGGACTCACAGCCTTGTAGATAAAATAAAGAGAGGAAGGGCAAATAACTGACAGAAGGAGAAGATGCAACCAACACATTTAGAGAATTAACCTCACCATTAATGTTATGCAAAATAGTACCAAAGAAAAATACTAAAATAGCAGTAAGGTGTGATTTTGACTGAAGTTTCAAATCTACTCAATATCTCAGACTGTTGGGATAACAGTAAAACTGTATAGTCTTCTACAAATGTATCTCCTGGCATACACAACAAGTAATATAAAATATGCATGGTATTTAGATCCAATAACTCTATCTCTAGCACTTTATTTTGGGGATGTATTTAGATATGAAGATAATAATTTATGTATACAAATTTCATTTAGGAACATAAGCTTATTGAAAATAATAAAAGTATTAGCTTTTTATATAAGCTATAATGTTTGCAGCTACTATTAATACATTTAACACTATATAAGAAAGAAAAATGCCTGAAAAACAAGTAAATTAAAATAAGATACAAAATACAAAATCTCCCTCTCCCCCAGTTAATATGATCATAGCATAATATGATGAGTTTCTTTCCCTTTCCTTTCCTTCTTTCTTTATTTTTTTTTGCCAAAGTAACTTGATGTTCTGCCCTGTATTTGTCTCAAATGTCCATACTTCTTTTTAAAAAAACCTTTAGAACTATATTTTAAAGCAAACTTTCTATCATACATTTCAGAGACTTTAATGTCATCAGAATTCTCAAAATGCTTCCCATCTTTCCCTTTATATTCATTGACTTATCATTTATGATAATATTTTACTTTTTATTTTATTTTCTATAAATTATGACTTGGAATATTATATATTTGCTTACTTATTTAGTTACTACCTCTCTCCTCAAGGCCAGACAATATGCTTTGTTCTTTACTGTTTCATAATACATACATATATTCCTGTAACATCATAGGTATCCAGTAAATATTTACTGAATAGAAAAACAAACAGATAAATGAATGGATGATATCTGCACACAGACGTACAAATATTTTACCCAGCATAACTTTCATACAGAAACAATGTAGGACATCAAAAGATTTGAGGCTGATGCCAAGCTTTGATTGCACAAGTACAATTAAAGTAGCATCTCTAGAACTACAGCTAGTCATGGACATGACTTGCAAAACTGTACCAAATATGAATTTTTAAGGGAAAATATTTTCTCCACTTAATCCCCAATTTAATACTAATTTTTCTTTTAGATTTTGTCCCTTCTAAAAGTGTGTATGCTTGACTTCTTCTAAAAGCATATTTGGCTTTCTTCTGAGATTTTAGTGTTGGTATTTCCTTTGCTCCTCCTCTCCTGTCCTCCGTGCTATTGGTACAGACTTAGACGTTTCAGAAGTGTATGATTATAAAGTGTATTTTAATACCTTGATTCAGCCAATATTCCCTTTCGGTTATTTTTCAGTATTGATTATCCTTTTTGAATAACATCAGTGATGACTCAGCTAAATTTTGTCCATGTCTTCTAACCTGTGAGAGAGACAAAGTTATATAGTAAATTTAAAAAGTGAAATTTTCTATGTGAGAAATCTTTATAGATGAAAGCTTACCATCCCCCACGTATGAAGCTGAGAAGTAATCTCATAGTGCTCCTGCCTGATCTTGTAATGGAAACAATAGAATTTGACAGAGAAACTGCAGAAGTTACTAGCTGCCAGAATGTAATCCTATACTGTGAAATTTTTTCAAGTGAGTTTAAAATTCATCTTATTACTGTGAACATTAAAAAGTCACTTTTATAGACAATTAAGATAGATATACTGGATATATTAAAAGATTTACTTTATCCCAAAGTCTCAATAAAGATGCATTTTTTCCCTTTATATTCAGTGATGTATCATTTATAATACTATTTTTCTATTTTATTTTAAATACCCATATAAGGACAACTGCCCCTCACTGAATACTGAACCTGTGTATTCTGTGTTAAGTTCATCTTTTGTTCAGTTTTCTGGGACCCAGCAGGACTTTGCTCGAAGTTTTTGCCCAATATCTCCAAACCAAAGTTTTTTGTGTGGGTTTTGTCTTGCTTCATTCACCCTGACAGACATTATGCTGATATTCTGCACCTTCTCCTCAATCTGTGCTTCAAATCCTAATACCGCATCTGCCTACATATCTGTTTTCTACATTTACCCCTTTGTGCATAAGTCACCAATGACAAGGGTCCAAGTGTGGCTGCTCATGGGCATCTTCCCAAGTGCTTGGTCTTATATCTGCCATGCCCTCACCAGCTTCTGATTTCTCTACCAACTGCAGGGACCCATGACCCTGTTGAGTACTTTGCGAGCTGTGTTTGAATACCTGGAGAACAACTTCTGTTGGCTTCGCAGAGACAGGCAAAGTGTCTATCCACATGAAGTAAGGAGACCAGACAAAATAGATAAACACTCACAAAAATCTTTATAATGCATGAGGAAAGGGTTAGGATATTACAATGGCAAGAAAAAATATTTCTGAACATTTGCATAGCTTAAGTGTTTAAGGACTTGGAAAGAAGTAAAAGGAATAAGATCAAATTGCAAAAGTAAGACTATTCTAGTTAGCTAGGTCATATTTTGTTTTTCCTGCATGATGTCTATAGACCACTATAAGAAAGTTACAAATTCATAAATTGGCATTTCATGTTAAAGGTCTGAGTCTGCCTATTAGCCCACCATGGCTTGTCTAAAGAGCCAGAAGTTGGTGTGTGGAAAAAGAACAGCTCTTCAGAGGTCTCAACGATCTGTGACACTGTGACGTCTTGGGCAGCAAAACAACAGTGCAGCTAAGGGCAGCATGACTCATGCAGAAACTCCTAAAGAAGCAAAAATTAATTCATGAGAAGAAGCAAATTTCCCATTAATCTATGTTCTTGCTGGAATGTTTTGTTCTCTTGTTGCTCAGAACCTGTTCACACCCAGGCTCTTCACTTCGCTGTTCCCTGCACCGTCCCTCACCCTTTCCAGAAGCTGTGTGTTCAATAGAGACAGCTCTGGGAGATGGTGTGCTGGCCAGACAAAAGCTTTGACTCTCCTGAGATCACCTGATCATCTTCCAATACTTGTATTTTCATATGTATATCCAAGTATACAGTCATCACTATTTCTATTATGTATTGGGCAAGCTCCTTTTGAAGTTTTGGGGTTTGTATTAGTCTCTGTGGGCTAGGCAATGCTGAATGAGCAAATTCGCTCCTCAGCCATTCTGGTTTCCCACACCAGTGGCTTCTTTCTTGTTCACATTGGGAAGGCCATTTGGGAATACAAGATGAGTTCTATTGTCTTGAGTCACCCAAGGAGCATGTAAGGAATTGTCACAGCAAGAAAGAATAATGCACCAAGAACCGATACCTGCTACTACGCTTCAGTAAAAAAGAAGATGCATCATTTTCAGTCATATCTAAGGCCAAAGCAAGTCATGTAACCCTGCCTGTGTGTAAAGGAGATGGGAAATGTGCACAAGCATCAGAATGTTTGATAATCAGTCTGTGCTTATGGTTATCAAAACTTAGCTTCCGTCTTACCACAGACAGGATGTACTCAACCCATCTCCAAAGATTTCTTCAGCTACTACTTCTGTCCCTCTGTACCAGATCTCTATATATGATGCATTTGTCTTACCTCTACTATGTCAAGGTATGGCTTCTCTTGTTCTGGAGATGTATAATTAAAAATACAAGTTGCCTAAAACCACTTCCCCTATATTTCTGTATTAGTTACTTTCTCTTTGCTAGGACCAAATACCCTACACCGACAAGTTCAACAAGAAAAATTTATTTTGGTTCACAGCTTGTAGAGGCTTTACTCCACAGTCGGCTTGCTCCAAGGTGAGGCAGCATGGCAGAGAAAAGAGAGCTTGGCAAGGCAGGCAGAAGCAGCAAAACTTCCTTCTACTTTTGCTTTTTATCTATCCAGACCACAAGTATATTTTGGTAGAGTATATATTTGGCATCCACACCAAAGGTGGTTCTTCTCTCCCTTCATAAATCCACCAGCCATACCCAGGACCGTGCTAAACCCACCAGCAGGCTAATCTGGTGACACACACCCATGCTTGACTCCCTTTCCAAATCTTCGCCTCTGAGTGCACGAGGATTTGGGAGTACATCTAGATACAAGCCATAGCAGTATCCAATACAGTGTTAGTCAAGTGACAGATTGACTGCAATAAACACTCTTATTCAGAAAGCGGAGGATGGGAGATACCTGACAGTCACTCAACCAGCTACCCTCAGATCATATGTAGTAATTTTGGCAAAGACATTCTGTACTGGGGATTAGGAGTATTCTTTGATCAGGACCCTACACTGCTTTCTAGAAGAGGCTTCTTTTTATTTTCCTTTGTTTTCCATGGCCTCTAGCATCACAGTCTGGGGCATCTTTGCTTTTCTCTTTATTCTCTGTGGCCACATAAAGAATGGGAATTATAGGACATGCTCTCAGCTGAATTCCAGCTTTCGATTTAATTTCAGTTTGGGTTTTACTTACATAAATACCTCATTCTCTGAGTGGCAATGTGTGCTCAAGAAGCCACACAAACCACATAGTTAAACATTTATATATGCTCACATGTGTATTTCCTAGAAAGACTAAATAGGTAAAGAAACTAAAAGGCTGGAAAGTGGTATATAAACTGCATCTTTGAAATGCAAATCCTCCTGTCTTGAGCATTATTCAATGGTTGAGTCACCCGATGTTTCCATGCTTCTTGGAAATTTGGTGAGTAGAGTCACAGGTTGCACCATGGGACATATGATGCTATGGAGTCAGGTATTTCGGACTGGAGCATGGGTGAAGAGGATTAACTTCCCACCCTGTTGGTTCTGTTACAACACTCAGAATTATACTAATAGCTTGAATGTTCCTAGATTGCCATATTCTAATTTCTTCCAAGCAATGAGGCACTATATTTATTTAAGGAACTTGGTTTCCTTTGGAATGATGTTTAAAAATTTAAGATCAAATTAAGCTCACATTTAACCAGGAAAGTGGTTACACACAGGATGAGGCCCTTTGTTCTGTAGTTTGAAATATGCACTCTTGCCATCCTTGGGGGATGTCTTAATTCTCAGCTCACCCTTGGAGTTCCCAAGAGTTATTATAATTCTTTAAGGTGCCACAATCATTTTTACTTCAAGCTCAGAATTTTCTTGGAATTATGGCTTTCTGATGACCTTAAAATGATTGTTCAGTTCTGATGTAATAAGTTCTGTGCTTCAATAACCATACTGTAGATCTTATGAGACACACATCTCAGGTGTGCTGTATTTATTTTGCCTTTTGCCACATACCTCTCCAGCTTTATGTGATCATCTCTGAGTTAGTAAGAAGTGAAGCCATTTCCTTTACCTAATTTTTTCCTTGAAACACTCTGACTGAGAGGTTTTTAATGAGAAGGCAGATCATACTGTATTTCTTGCCCCAAAAGTGGTTTTAGTGGACTTTTCCTCAAATGCTTGTCTAATTTTACATGATTCTTTGGGAACAAAAATTGTCTTTCCCAACATGGAAATCTTGGATTTCTAACAGTTTCTATCCTATTGTATTTTCACTTATAAAACAAGTATATTTCTCTTTATTATCTTACAAACTGCAATAATTAATAACAAAGACATACTAACAACACTTTATCTTCTACCTAATTCCCCCTAGATACAAAATCTATATAATTACAAGTGAAAATTTCTCCAAAAGTCCCTCCACTGTGTAACATGGATTGTTATCTTTCAAGCATTGCATGTGACCTTTGTAACCATGTACTGGCAATCTCTAAGTCAGCATTACACATTACTCTTTATATAGAACTTCTGAGAGATTCTAGGCTATGTTTCAATAATAAATAACTCCCAAGATACCATAGGTTTAATACAAGTTATTCTTCAAGTTCAATGCTAGTTCCTTAGGGATACAGGAGAAATAGAAGATCTTTTCTCAAAAAAGTCACTCAGAAAAGTCTCCTCATTTTGAAGGTCATCATGGTGGAGAAAATGGATGCAATTGAACTCACACTCCTCTAAGTGGCAAAGGCCATTTCTACACATCACATACTGACAAAAAGAAATCATTTATTGCTACTTAACTGCATGGACCTGGGAAAGGTAAGAATATTTTATGTGTAATAGAAGTTCAAAAAGAAATACAAACTTAAGCTCATTTCTGGGAGACTAAAAGCAAAGATCTAATAATTCATTTTTATATAATGATACTCCAGAGAATCCATGCTGTATCCAACATCAGAAGGCTGGAAATTCTTGACAAAAAGTACATTCCTCTACTGAATGTCCACCGTGTATCAAATGGGGAAGCACAGTCACTACTATCAAACTAAACACTTCTCTAACTTGAAAACAGAGGGATCAGTCATCAGTACAATTATGATTGAGGAAAGGGCATAAAAGTTAGAGGGAGAGGTCCCTGGTTCAAATCTTACCATCTGTGGGATCTCAGCTGAATTACTATGGTAAATACACACTTTCAGTCTGGAGACACTCCTGGAGCTCCACTTTCTTTGTTATCTAGGATTCCAGACCACATGATGTGAAGCACTTAACACTGATCAATCACTGCTGCAGGTCAATCACCCAATTCACTCAGTGTGTGAAAAAGTAAACAAGAATGAAGCCATAGAGAGATCTATAAAAAAAATGGAACTAGGAAAAGTTGGACTTCCTATTCCAAGGTTTAAATTCCTACAGTTTTTCATTTAGTAATGTTAACCACAAAACGCAGTACATCGAACTCATTTTAATTGTGTTTTTAGTATTGAGAATAAAATAATTTTACTTCATTTTGTTGACTTTCTGAAATACTTCAGGGGCTCTTATTACTAAGATGATAATTTCTCCATGGGACTTGATTGTACAGAGAAGAAAACTCATCTTCCCCAGGAACACCCAACCTTGGGAGAAGAAAATAAGGACCAAGGAGTTGTAATGGACACTTCACATACCAGGATTTGCCTAGGAGTCTTCTAACCACTTACCAATATTACTTTAAGAGACACTAACCTTTTCCACACCAGGCTTCCATTTATCAGGGAAAAAGGAGACAACTGAGTCAAGAGAATTCTATTCTTTAATTTCCACCAAATCTCCCCTAAGCATCTATGTTTGAGAGGAGTGATTCTCTATGTCATGATAATTCAGTGTTAGTCTCCCTCAAATGTGCAAGAAACAGATTCATACTTCATGTACTTCACCAAATGATAGCTTTTATAAAGATATGTGGTTTCGAATAATAGTAATAACAATAATAAAGCTGGAAGTTATTAATATTTCACTGTAGATAAACTATAGTAAGCAATTTATAAGCATTATGACATTGAATCTTTATAACAATTCCATGAGTGAAATTTTTGTTTTTGCTTTTGCAGTACTAGGGTACTTTTATTTACACATTTTACTAGAAAAGTTAAGTTATAGAGAGTTTTACTAATGGATCTGAAACGTGAGACCAACTTAGATCAGAACTCACAGCTATCTGTTCCCACGGTTGGTGCTCTGAACCATTTTCTTATACTAAATGAATCCCAGAAGAATTAGGAAATCAGAATTTTCAGAGAGTAAAAGGGCACAATATCTCTGTCAGCTCTGTGGTCTCACAACCAGGTTCTTTTTGAGGTTCTCTCACCACTATAGTCTCACCAGGTATCGCAACTGAATTTGAGGAGACACAAGAAATGGTCCATAACATCACTAAATGTCATCCTTATCCTTTTGGGTAATGCACACGAGGCCTGTACTCAGCCTCCTCTTTACAGTTCAGTTCACCAACAATGTTACCTTCCAACACATTTATTTTAAGACTAAAAGAAAACCCGCCTTTCTCTAGGATTTTCTGCAAGATTTTTTTTTCAGTACTGAGATTGAATCCTGGATCTTTACACTGAAATGACATCACCAGTCCCTTTTTAATTTTGAGACAGGTTCTCATCAAATTGCTAAATTGTCCAGGCTGGACTCAAACATGCAATCCTCCTGCCTTAGTCTTTAAGAGTTCTTGGATTTATGCATGTGTCTCCACACGGCTCTGGAAATTTGTGTAATGATGCTGTTGATTCTGCTCAAGAGGAGAAAACTATGCATAGTAAATATTGAAAATGTAAGTTTCTTGATATGGATTTGAGAGCCTTTATTATTATTTCCAGCAATGAAAAGCATATGCCTTCTCAAGTGAAGTTTAGAGACTATGAAAGTGAACATATTTATATTAATAGCTTGATAACCATGTAAAGTACATGACAAAATACCCCCAGTATCTTGTTTTCTTTTGTTTTTGTTTTGAGTTGTTATATTTGCAATAATGGGCTTTCCTACTACTAAGAAAGGAAAAGCTCACAGAAATTCACATCTAATTTCTTTTAAAAATACTTTGTTGGTATATGTCGATGCAGCTATCAATGATCTTACCACATGAATCTTTTCAATTTCAACATAAATCAATATTTTAGTATAAAACTCATGATAACTCCTCCATACCAAGTCTCAACTATATCATTTCAAAAACTAAATTTAGTATAATTGGATATTATTTTGAATTCTAAGAAAATCTAATATAAAAATAAACTATAGAAAGTGTGTATTTAACTAAATTTATTTACTATTTCATTTATATTAATTCTTTTGTGAGATTATTTGAGTAATAATGTATACAGAAAATATTTAAGTAACGCTGCCTTTTAATCTTATTTAAAATTCCTTTTTTTCTTTTGTTCAGATATTTTTTTTTTTGAGACAGAGTCTCACTTTGTAGTTCAGGCTGGCCCTGAGCTCAGCCTTAAACTCACATCACAGCAACCCTCCTGCCTCTGCCTCCCGAGTGCTGGGATTACAGGCATGAGCCATCACGCCCGGCACTGTGGTAAGTGGTACTGATTGCTGCTGGGAATAAGTCTCCACGCCCAGTATTGTATAAGGTTACCAGGGGATCGAACCCAGGTGTGCAAGACAGGTGCTGGAACCACTGAGCTAAATCCCCCAGCTGTTCAGATAATTTTAAACCTCCTTGAGAAATACTGTCATACAAGATGAATTCTCAGTTTTTCTAATTAAATAAATTTAAAACTCAAATCAAAGTTATTGTATTATGTCTGAAGTTAACATTAATCTTATCAAACATTGTACTGAGCCCCTCAGACTCATCAAAATATCTAATATATATGTATACATATACATACATATATGTGTCCATATCCATAAACACATACATGTATACCTCAGACATCCAATTCACATATATATCTTTTTGGATCAGTGTTTAAAATTTATCTTGTGATCTAAGTAAAGTTTATATTCTGCCAATCTCCTAAAGCTTTCAGTAGAAATTTGATAGAGAGTGACAGTTTGAGAAACAAAGGTTACAAATCAGCTCCGCGTGGATTTCAGCCACTGTGAGTTCATCTGTCTATGAAATTTGAACATAATTTCTCAAATGCTGTGGAATTATCTCTGCAGATTATTTCAGTAACTAGAATAATTCAGTTTCTAAATGTGTGGCTTTCAAGTCATTACTCTAAAGAGGCAATGAGAAAAGGGGGAACTTGATTTGGGAACAGGAAAGAAAGGTCAGGCCAATGGGACCTTTTTTTTTTAACTTCACCTCTTTCATGGAGATTTGGGAGGGATGAGGACATCAAGGTGCCTCAGAACCAAGAATGCCTTGAATTCCTGACAAATGGAAGCTAGATCTGGGTGCAGAAGAGAAGCTAGTTCCGAGTAGGGCATTTCACTGAAGTCGGAGAGGACAGGCTGTACTGTAAAGAGAAAGCTGGACTGGGAAACAGACACTCCAGGTTTCTTGAAGCTGAAAGTGTTTCCCATCCATATGGCAGAGTCTAGATCAGTCCAAAGGGCCCCATACTTTGTGGCAGGTGCTGCCAGTTCTTCTCTCAGCCTTGTGTGATCTCTCAAACCTGGTCCTACACAAAGGCATGATGTCTTGTCTACGAGGAGGCTCAATCCATGACTGTGACTCCTGTTGTAAGCCTGAGCTCTAGCTCGCGCTTATCACCAAGCCGGCTTAGAGACCTCTGGAGCATGGGATTAGGGAGAAAGATAATATCTACATATCGCAACTCCAAGCCCCCTAAACTGGGAGGGGCCAGGAGAGGAGATCGCTTTCAATGATCTCAAGGCTCCTTTTACACTGTGAGGGTGAAAAGGAAGAGATGAAGAAAAGAAGAAGAAGGGTGTGGAAAAGGAAGAAGGAAGGATAGAAAGAAGAGGTGAGATATTTTGAACATCTGCTTTGAAAACAGGAAGAAATAAGAAAATAATGCCGACGATAAGGAAACAAACTTACAAGGATTCTTTTGAAATCGTAGGGAAGGATGAGCCTCAACATTTCCAGGAAATACAAGACCTAGAAGTAGAAGCCAGAGTTAGGGTACACATCACTGCTGTTTAGACAAGGGTAGAACAGCAGAATGTTTCTTCTGCTTCCGGAATCTGTGGACTGCTTTACTCACTTGAGGCCAGAAGCTGCCTTAAAGAAGAGGCCCTCTATTTCTGCTCAGCCCCATGTCTGTTGTGGGAGATCAGCATATGACTCCCCACAGTTTGAAGGATGATTGAGCTGAAGACAAGAGACATCCAGGAAATCTCTGTCCTTTTTAAATTTTTGGCCTACAGTAGGGATACACATTTACAGAAATAAAAGCAATCCAAGCTCTTCTGACTTTCTACAGGGGGAACAAAATCTAATCACTGAAGATGTACTAAAATCCTCCTCAGCTAGCAGTGTTACCAGAGGAATTTACAATTGGCAAGCATTACAACATTTCTTATTTTCCAGTTATTTGCCTCCTCTCCCTCAAGTTGCTGCCCAGAAATTCAAAGTTTTATTTTTTTATTTTGTCACTTCTCTAAAAGTGTATTACTCTTTAAAACATTGAGTAAGCTGGAACTCAGAGCCATTTCTTTGAGAACACTCTTTCTCTGAGTGCCTCTCATGCATATATGAAATGTACATTTTAATAAATTTCTTTTTCTTTTTCTCTTGTTTGCCTTTTGTAACAGGGATCCACTCCAGTTTTTATGATTAGTGAATACTTGTTGAATGAATGATTTACTTGATATTTCAGTCATTCCCTCTTATTTTGTTCTCCTCTCAAGACCTTGACCTCTTTCATATAAAGTTGTTATGAAGAAAAATCCAACAATATATGTAGTACATCCAGAAGAACTGGCTCTGATATTAATAACAGGTGAAAGAAGTAACAAAGTAAAATAAGAGGTGTCCCCCACCCCTCTTGATTATATTTACTTTTGGTTCTGCCCTACATCAGGAAGGACTTCATAACCCTCATAGGGTGCACACACAACACAGGGGAGCTTACCCAATCTCATCCTCAACCAGCAATACAAGACTCCTTTGGAGGCAGGACCCTTCAAAGAGGGCCACACAAGCCCTGAATACCACTTTAGGAACCATCTGGACAAGGGATTTTTGCATGCTGGGCCCTCAGAACATAAAAAGCTGGTGCAGAGGAATAGCAAGGTCAAATGGAGCTCTAATCCTAGTATTTTGAGGAATCTCCACACTGATCTCCACAAGGGTTGTATGAGTCTACACTCCCACCAACAGTGGAAAATGGTTCCTTTTGCTCTGCTGCCTTGCCAACATTTGTTGCTGGCTAATTCTGAGATAACAGCCATTCTTTGAAGATTGACATGAAATCTATTGTTGTTTTCATCAGCATCTCTCAGATAACCAGTGATTGGCTACTTTTACTTCTTCCTCTGAAATGTGTCTGTTCATTTCAGATGTCCAGTTTTGTACTGGGTCTTTAAATTTGGGTAAGCTAACTTTTTTTAGGCTAGTTATAAATTCTAGACAGTGGCCCTTTGTCTGAGAAACAGCAGGTAAAAATTCTTTCCCATATTGCCTGTTGCCTTTTAATGGGAAAAAATGAGAATTAAAGTGTGTCATATACTGGTACAAATTCTCAATGTTGAGCACAGTCATGATGTATATATATGATATACCAATGAAGATTTAAATTTTTTAAAAGCTGGTGTAGATTTTAGATAGACATATTTCTGGGTGCATGAGTGCCTTATCCTATGGTAATGCACAGATTCAAGCAAAGCTTCGCTTTTCTAGATGTGTGACTATGAGATGGAGCTTGGTAACTAGGACATGCCTGGTTCATAGTAGGTGTCATGTCAAGAAAGAAGGGGAAGAGATAGTCGTATGAGGGATGACTCCTGAGCTAGGAAACTTGATTCTGGGTTGAAAAGAACCACAGATGTAAATTTAAAATGTATGAGTATAAAGAATTTTGGGGGGATGGAAAGAGGAGAAACAAAATGGTGGATCAACACGGCCACAGCTCACACAAACCGCAATGAAATGGTGACATGGTGAAAAACAAAGTGTCAGAGAAAGAGGAAATTTGGCAGAGAGCACAGTGGGAGCCACCCTGCCCTCTCCTCTACTTGAAACTGGACCTGAGCCAGCTCCTCTTCCCTGCGCGAAACATCCCCTGTGCAAACTGTCATCCTCGATTCTTCCCACTCACCAGTGTCTTTTCTCTATGTATATGAATTCAATCTTGGATCTTTCAAAAAGCAGAGCTCTTCACAAACATCTATTGTCCTGTGTGGCTTAACTCATTCTTTCCTTTGAATGATATAAAGGTTAAGAGCTAGGAATTTAGGGCTGATCAAGAGGCACAGAGTCAAAAGGAGGTGAATACATGAGGGAATAATTATAGCACAACTTGATTTGTGCTGGACACTGATGTGAAAATTGCCATCAAGCACAGTGGAGGTTTAAAAACTAAGAGTCTTGTTTAATTAAGATGTAATAGCAAGCAAAACAATATTGGCAGAAGTGCCACTTCTTTAGTACATAAATGCAAAGCTTTCTTGAGCAATCTTTCTAACTCATGTACATCTCCTGCTCAAACTGGTTAGGATCACCTCAAAGTAGAGAAAAGAGGAGTACAAAGAAGAGAAAAAGTATTCCAAGCCTATTGATCACACAGTGACTAAGAATAAGCATTTAAGAAAAGAGACAAAAATGGAAGGTAGACTATTGTTCAACACACTGATGATACCTGGCTTCTGGTCAAGTGTTTTCTAGGGGTTGGGGAGTTAGCTCAGTGGTTCCGGCGCCTGTCTTGCAAGTGCAAGGACCCGGGTTCAATCCCCAGTAACTACATACCATACTGGGCGTGAAGACTCATGCCCAGCAGCAACCAGTACCACATACCACAGTGCCAGGCATGGTGGCTCACGCCTGTAATCCCAGCACTCAGGAGGCAGAGGCAGGAGGATTTCTGTGATGTGAGTTCAAGGCTGAGCTGAGCACCAGCCTGAACCAGAAAAAAAGTGAGACGCTGTCTCAAAAAACCTAAAAAAAAAAAAAAAAAAAGATTATTTTCTAATTAGTAGTCTGGCCTTTGGTCCTCCACCCTGTGAGAACTTTTCCTTTTGATTCTTAATGGCTATTTCTAATCTTGGACCAAAAGAAGCATTGTTTTCTTCATGAATGTTTAGGTCTGAGTCAGAAAGAGCAAAGAATCAGAATTCCCCAAACCAAACCTTTCTGTGCTCTTTTTCCAGCTGCAACAATGCAGTGTGGTCCTTGATTAATCATAGTAATGATAACTTCAATTAATAATTAATTAATTAAGTTAATTAATTAATTAACTGAAGATATCTTCAGTTAATGGTAACTTCAGTCAAGAAATATCACAGCCTCTTTGCCAAGTCAAAGGATCTGTTTCATCTGAAGTCATATTACACAAAGAAATCTTACACAAGTACATACAACTAAGAGACAAGTTTTGTACTTGACATAGAGGTTATATTTATTTCAAGGTAGTAGGTTGCTCATCTGACAGTTTAAAGGCAAGAACCTTCTGGCAATTTATTTGCAAATTGTAGCTTTATATTTTTAGAAAGCAATGCCATAATTTAATCAGTTTTTACTGGTTGTCCCCTTTATTATACAAAATGGACAATAAACCCAGACTGCGTGTGGGATTGAACTCAAGACTCAAATTCCAGCTTTCTCCTTTTACCTTAGTCAAATTATTCTGTCTTCACCTATTTCCTTTTTGTTACTATTTATTAAAAAATCTTTTTAATTTTACAAAAGTATCCAACTGTATCATGACCTAAATTTTTAGTTCTTTTAAACTATTCATAAAGCAGAAAGGACTCTGAAGGAGAATCAGGACATTTGTGGACAGGAAGTCAGCTAAGCCCTAGACCCAACCAGACACAAATTCCTTAAATAACAAAGCTCTAAGTAGTCTTTCCAGAAAAGCATTCAGAACCCACTAGAGGACAGTTTAAAATTGGCAGAAGTCAACTTCTGTCAAATGACCAACCCTTTAGCATATGAAGTTCAAAATCCCATCTGCAGGAGATAACTCTTTCAAAATAAATTTTAAATTAAAATTTAAAACATGAACTATGAAGACACAGACTTTGTCTGAACCAAAAAACCCTAAAACATTCTTACTATCCAGTCAACCATCAGCTTCTCCCCCATCCCTTCCAATACCTTTCCCACTTTCTATTGATTGCGGAGATAGAGTTGGGGTGAGGGTAGTTTCCCAGCTGCTGGCTTCTTTGCTACTTGACTGTGCGATACAGTTTTCTTTTTCCACTACCCAGTGACACTATATTGGCTTCTATGCATACCAGGCAGCAAGCCTTAGCTAAGTACCAAACACAGCTGAAATATGTTTGCTAATCAGTTACCTTGACCTCCTCATTTTCTCATTTTCCTATTTGTAACACTGTATCACAGACATTCCTGTTTGTTCCAGGCAGGCAGCATACATACATGCATGATGGGGAGTCAGCAGACAGGCGGGGACAATGGTGAACAGCCGATCAAACTGAAAACCCATTTGTATATCCTCTGAGCATTCAAACATCAAAATTTTAAACATTCAGAGTCTGCAGGCCAGAGTGAACCTGAGTTCTGTTTGCAAACTCTGGTTTAGATATTTTTTTTCCACTTCAATTCTATTAATCTTGTTGTAGTCTTTGTTTCTTTGGCTTGAAGTCAAAATCTTCCAATGCCTGAGCTATTCTCAGATTGCAAATCGGCCACCTTTAAAAACTTCATTAATTCTTTGCATTACCACAGAAGCATTTCTTAAATCACTTAGTCAGTGGCACTCTTTATGTATTACCTAATGATTGCAGTCTAGAGCTCTGACAACCCTATTTGTACTTAGAGAAATGCAGAGAGTTGGTAGCATGAATTATGAAGACCTGAGAGACATCAATTCAAGAAAGTGTCACAGATTTCAAGTAATTTCATCTAGACAAAAAGGATGTGTTTTAAGTCATTTTTAAGCTACCCAAACTGAAAAATTCTCCACGATTGTGTGTACTTTTGCCAGATATATTCACAAAATAGAGATAATTTCTTGGGATCTAAAAATCAATTCCAATTTGATGAAGAAGACAAGCAGCAATTTCCTTGCTTTGATGAAAACATTTCAAATTTGCCACATGTTAAAAGACATCCAGGTACACAGAAATAAGCTCACTAATCAGAATTTGGTTCAAATGGAAAGAAAGAAGAGAAAAAATCCAAAGGAATAAAATGCATCTTTGGTTAAGTAATTCATCAAGGTAGAGAAATAGCATTATCAATAACTCTCAAGAAGATTTAAACTAAGGGAAATGGAGCTAATTTCCACTAGAATAAGCAAGCACATCTCACAATTACACATGGAAAATAATGTCAAAGAATATTTAACCTAATCTAAGTAGATTGTACCAAATAAAGTAGATTCCCTTAAGCATCTTTTAATAGCCCATTGGCTTGTAACATGGTTCTGGGTACAATGAAGTTGCTCAATAAATTATGTTGTACTTTCACTATCATGGGAAATATTTATGATATTATGGACATTTTTAAGAATCTTCAGCCAGGATAATTAACTATTTCTAAACCTTGTATTTGCAGAATGACCCTCCTGTCATCCAACAGCTGGTATCAAATCTTCTATATCCTGCTGGGTAAACAGCAAGGCCTGTGAACAGAACACTTTCCTTAATCAATCCATCAATAGATGGCTAATAAAAAATGATAAGTTTGAATCATTTCTACTTAAATGGACATACCTTGAGGATATCCTCATAAGTGAAATAAATAGGGCACAGATAGGTACATATCACATCTTTTCTCTGGTATGAGAAAATGAAGATGTAAATGAGTCCTAGCATTGTATGTTATATATTGTGAAATAGAAAATGCTCATTGTAAAATAAGGTGAAA
>PVIR01002966.1:68804-94952 GCA_004026965.1 Petromus typicus | reverse complement strand
CAACATTGTCCCCTTTCACCTTATTTTACATTGAGCATTTTCTATTTCACAATATATAACATACAATGCTAGGACTCATTTACATCTTCATTTTCTCATACCAGAGAAAAGATGCGATATGTACCTATCTGTGCCCTATTTATTTCACTTATGAGGATATCCTCAAGGTATGTCCATTTAAGTAGAAATGATTGAAATTTATCATTTTTTATGGCAGAGTAATACTCCATTCTGTAGAAGAACCACAGCTTTTTTATACAGTCTCTAGTTGATGGACACTTGGGTTGTTTCCAAGATGTAGCAATCACAAATTGGGCTGCTATAAACATAGGTGCACATATGTCACTGTGATATGAGTCTTTCAGTTCTTGAGTGTATATACCTAGCAGGGCATTGGCCGGGTCAAACGGGACCTCCAATCCTAGCTTTTTGAGGAATCTCCAAACTGATCTCCACAGGGGTTGTAGGAGTCTACCGTCTCATCAACAGTGGAGAAGGGTTCCTTCTTCTCTGCAACCTCGCCAACATTTGCCGTTGGCTGAATCTGAAATGGCAGCCATTCTATGTGGAGTGAGATGAAATCTCAGTGTTGTTTTCATCTGCATCTCTCAAATGACTAATGATGTTGAGCATTTCTTCATATGCTTCTTAGCTGCTTTTACTTCTTCCTCTGAAAAATATCTGTTCATTTCAGATGCCCATTTTTGAATTGAGTCATTAAATTTGGGTGGGCTGATTTTTTTGAGCTCTTTATATATTCTAGATAGTAGCCCTTTGTCTGAGGAACAGCTGGTAAAGATTTTTTTCCCACCTTGTTGGTTGCCTTTTTGCACTGTTGGTGGTTCCTTTGCTGTGCAGAAGCTTTTTAAAAGAATGAGGTCCATTTGTTGATTTCCTCAGCCAATTCCTGTGCTATAGAAGTTTTGTTCATGAAGTCTTTCCCTAAGCCAATGTCTTCGAGAGTTTTACCTAACCTGTTTCGCAGAAGGTTTACAGTGTCTGTTTTAATATTTAGGTCTCTTATCAACTTTGATTTTAGCTTGGTACACAGTGAAAGGGTTAGTACATGAAAATTATTACAGCAAAAACAGTGTCATTAATTCTTCTCAAAATACCATCCGTCACTTCAAACACATTATTATTCTTGCCACTTACTGAAGTCCTATAAACCCTGTCTTGTGTCTCTACAATGTGTGGTCAAAAGTGTAGTGAATGCTACTCAGTAACATACAATGAGAAGTCAACCTCATAAAAAATATTGCCAGTTGTCGCCATCCACATTATTCTCCAGGTCTGGAGCTATGCAGCTTCCGACTCTTCCTCAAAGACAAAATGACCATGGGGCCGGGGATTTAGCTCAGTGGTTCCGGCGCCTGGCTTACCAGCGCAAGGACCCGGGTTCGATCCCCGGTAACCACATACGATCCTGGGCGTGGAGACTCACCCCAGCAGCAACCAGTACCACACACCACAGTGCCGGGCGTGGTGGCTCACGCCTGTCATCCCAGCACTCGGGAGGCAGAGGCAGGAGGATTGCTGTGATGTGAGTTTGAGGCTGAGCTCAGGGCCAGCCTGAACCACAAAGCGAGACCCTGTCTCAAAAAAACCTAAAAAAAAAAGACAAAATGACCATGAAAAGTAAATTTTTTGAATCAACTCAGAATATTAAAGTGTTCAACACAGCAAAACTAATGACATTTGGGAAAGAGGACTTTAGACTGTCTCAGAAAATGGCAAGAACAATAGAAGTGTTTAGAAGAAGGAGGAGTATTCTGGGGAGAATCCCCTTGTGTCTTTTACCATACTTTTATTTAAATTTAAACACTGAATCTATGTTCAACCATACCACATACATTAGATGACATCAACAGAACAAACCTAAATCCAAAAGCAGGATACTCCCAACAGACACATCTTCTTATATGACATACTTATGAACTACAGCAAAAGCATTGTACAAGAAGATTATTTTACATTCATTTGCTTAATTCTAATAACATCCTTATCCTAAGTACTTCATGTAGTGGCTCATGTGTTATCATAAAGAACTGACTGATGCCAAGTCTTAGAAATCAATATTAACATTATCAAAAGACCTGATCAAGAGTTAATTATCTTTTTGTAACAAAAAAGTAAGGAAACAAATTTTATGTATATGGGGGGGGTGGTAGGGTGGGTAGGGCTATGGGAAAAAATGAGAATTAAGTTGTGTCTTATACTGGTACCAATCCCCATTATGGAGTGCAATCATGATGTGTATATTTAATGTACCAATAAAGATTAAAAAAAAGAGTTAATTATCTTTGTCATGTGAAAGCTTATCCTCACAAATTTTCACAGAAACCACAGATATGCATTTGCTCTCTAAGATCTTGACCTTAGTAGGATAAGAAATCTGATGTCATTTTTAGGCTTCAATGTGAAAATACACACTTGTCCTTGGAAGAGTTTTTCACTGAAGCAGTAAGCAATTCCAGCCATAATAAGTACTGTTTAAGGAGATACAGAAAACTCTGAGATCAGGAAAAGGAGGCCGTGGTAGGCCCTGTAATCTGTTTGTTACTACTCTGGCATTAGGGGTATCTTTCTATATTTTTGCAATTATGCATGGTTAAATTTTTATTTATAATGTATATATTTTAAAAACTACTACTTATGTTAAACAAATATCTGATATATTAATCTAATGTGCTTGTTTATGTATATTAATGATATAGAAACATACTATCATTAGTATTTTCCAATTAATTTATAATGTATGTTTCATTTGCTCAAGTCCTACAAGAGTGTACTTGCATCAGAAAGTTGTGTAATGCAATTTACAATATTCAGTACCAACACCATGATATTCAGTAACAGGGGAGGGAGATACAAAGTTCACAGCAGATAAACTCACAGGTCCAAAAATAATAGTTCCTTAAACATGAAAAAAAAACCTTATTTTAAAATTCCACTTTTAAAAATTAATTAAAACTTGGAAATGTAGCAATTTAAAAATCTCCAGTCTAATATTTTGAATAAGACCCTTGAGATCACAACAAAATGAGTCAATCCAAACCAAAAGGAGGAACTTAGGTGATTTGGTTTTGAAAATTAGCAATTATTAATGCATCATGAATTTTAAATGTACATTACAAATAAAAATATGCAAATCAGCTAAACATGAGTCACAATAATCATTATCTTAATTAATACACTTTCATTTATAAAGGAAAAAATTACATTTTCTTATAAAGTTACAGAATGCACTAGACATCAAACCACAAAACCCAAAATAGTATATCTAATCACTTATCTTTAAAGACACATGTGCATTTTACATAATGTGGGATAAGATTAGTAGTCCCACTTAAGTGTTTGTGTTAAGTTAAAATTCAGAAGAGCAATCATTTTTAACTCACAAAAGTGTTCTAATATCTTTTTGGTTTGGAAGAATAAAGGCTCTCACTTGACAGTTACTTACATGAGTTTGTATCAAAAAGAATTTGACAGAGACTTCTAAATTCAAAACAATTGTCTATTAGTCTGTTTTTAATAATTTTTCCTTGGCATGTAATCCTCTTTAATTAGATTCCACTCTCTGTTGTTTCAAGACTCCATAAACTGGTGTCTTATATACCAGCTGCTAAAGCAGGAGTTACTGTCTAAATGATATTCACAATGAGTATTTAGAAGGTTTACAATTATACCCTTGCTAATAAATTGTGCTATTTTCCCCAACAATTTTAAGTGCTAATCTTCAGAAGGCATTTTAAAATTAGCTAAAATTCTGTCAAGAGATTTACAAAAATTGTTAGCATGAAGATAATTATGTCACAGTCCTTGGACTCCATCTCTGATTGTGTGCATAAATCAGAAAATGTCAGCTGTGTTTTCCCTTAATAATTATCCTTGCAGCAATGTATTATAGTCTAAACTCCTATTATAATTTTTGTTTCTGGTTTCTAAAACACCAGACAGTTATTTCAAAAGTTTGGAACTGACCTGAATAATTCATATTTCGTAGAATAATAAGTAATTATCAGTCGAAAAATGTAAGCATCAGCAGTAAGTAGATCAATATGGAGGGGATAAACTCAGTTTTCATGAACCTTCATCCTAAAGACCAAAACACTTAATTGTGATAATAATTTATGAAAATATTAATTAGGCAAAAATCTAACATAGCAGATGGTAGGCAAATAAAAGTACTAGTATGAATAGAATTCTAAGACTTTATTTTAACTTCAATCACAGAGACACATGAAGCACAGGTGTCTGAAATATATACTAAGTGACTTAGTTTCTCTTAAGATATATTTTGTCTTTTTCGTTGCTTTTACAAGTCTATCTATGAATGGAAAGGAATGAAATAAAAATACACCAAAATAAAATAAATTCTATCCCTTTTATCCAATACCCAATTAAAAATGTTCTCTCATGTTCTCAAGTCAAAAAGATTAAAATTTTCACTTCAGCTGTATAATTATGACAAAAATAATTTTTAGTGATCTTTACATTACATTAGCTTAACTAGAAAGTATTTTGTTTGATGTGTTTTGCATGATATTAAATATTTCAAAATTAGCAAAGACAAAAATTCTAATTCTCTGAAAACTTTGATGCAGTTTATTAAATTCTCTCGATATTATAATAAAAATGTCTCTTAGAGTTTCATATTCTAAGACAAATGAAAACCACCACATTTTCCTGAGACATTAGCATCGCAAAAGATATTTTAGAACAAAAGCCTTAACACTTTTCTCTCACCAACAATCAATACAGGCACATTTTCTATGTAACCTGGCGTTGCATTCTTCAAAAGAAATCTCAGGGTGGAAAAATGTATGTGTATGAAACAACTATAAAATAATGAGCATAAGTATTATTACTGAAGTTAACATTATAAATGCTGCAGCCCATCAAATGTGTAAGATCAAGTGAGATACAGGATCACAGGAGCTAGAATCACTGATGTCAGGAGACCCTTGTGAATTAATTACATGAAAAATAAGTTTATCTTCTTAGAAGCCGGATCTCCTTCCTCGTTAGTCAAACCAACACACAAAACTTATATAAGCAATGAATAGATATTTTTAAATTCATTTTATCATGATTCTTAATTCATTAGATTTTCATTTTAAAAAGGGATGTATACTTTTATAAAAAGCAAAACACAGTTATATAACAATTAATAAGTTCTTCTACAGAGGTGAATATCTAATTCCTTTGAGCTAGGATTTCACAATTACAATGTTCCTCTAGTCTCTTCCATGTTCTTCCAGACATACTTTTTGGGAAAGAGTATTTGTTTCTTCTTTATTGTATTGCTGAGAAGTGAACTAAGGCCTTTCCATTGACATACACCCCACATTTTAAAATTTTGGAACAAAGTCTGACTACATCACTAAATTTTCAACTTGTGACACTTTTGTCTCAGTCTCCCAGATTTCTGGGATTATAGGTGTGCACAAAAATATTTTACTTGTGGATATCTATGTGAATGTCATGTGTGTTATGTGTCATCTGTGTTTGATTTTCAAAGATATTTGCTTTTTGAAAAACTGACAAATTTTCCACATAACAGGAATATATTAAATAATAAAAATACTGTCACAATTCCAAAAAGACTTAAAATTCTATACTTAATAATTGTGTCAATGATTTAAATGCAATTATTTTTCTGTAGTATTTGTTGTAAATAATGCTATAATACATGATGATCAAACAGGTAAATTTTTAAATTTTTTTCTTAAAAACAATTATTGCAGCAAAAAACACAGTGCTCTTAATTATACACATATGCCACTATTTTCATTTTCTGACAAAGTTCTGAAGTTCCTCTTCTGTGCGTATGTTTAGGCTGTTGTGGCTGTCTCAATGCCCTGAATGGATTAAAATGTTTGCTTTTCATGGTCAGTTAGACTTTGCAGAAGAGCCAGAGATGCATGTTGCCAGATTCACTGAATGAGGAAGAATAGAACCTACTATGATGTCTTTATGTTTCTGCCTTTCCCTTTCAGGACACTTACTATAGTAGTTAGTCATTGTTTGTTTTTTAAATCACACCTCCCAAAGACCCTCAAGAAAGAATATTTTCAAAACTAATTAAGAAATTCTTAAGAATAATAGGATGTCACAGGAAAGGGGAATATTTTAAAGGAATCTAATGGCAATATGTCTAAATATAATAAATATTTTAACATATATATTCACTGTATATGTCAATCACATCTTTCACATGTCCTTAGTTGTGTGATAATGACAATAATGTGGGGTATGTTCTTCATAAAGGAAATATAAAGATTTTTTTTTCATTTTAATACACATACTAGAAAATTTACTAAAATTTCATACCAACAAAACCCCATTAGTAATATATGAAAATGTTTAGTAGCTTAAAACTTAGCTAAAACTAGATGTGATTTGAAATGGAAATCACTTTACAATTCACGGCTATGAATTTGAGGTTGAACATCTATTAAAGTGTTTACTGTGATCTACATATTGTCTTTTAGATAATGTTTTTTGACATTGCTTAAAAATTTTGTTCATTTCTATTACAATCATAACAATTTCTGGATAATTACTTCCTTTTGATTAGTTAGCAGTAACTTTTGCCACATGTATTTTCTTCAGATCTTTTTAAATAGTTATACTAACACAAATGACATATTATATGATGAAGCTAAATTGGGCTTTACAGGAAAATTTGTAGGATTAAAAGGCATAATTTAGTGAACAAAAGAAAATGTAAAAATTTTAAAATATATCAAAAATGAGAACTCTTCTCTACTAAATAATAAGTTTTGAACCAATTATATAATATTTTAGCATTTATATATGTGAATCTCCTCTGCGGTGAAAAGAAGCATTCAACCATTCACCATTTTATTTTATTTTATGGTATCCACACTATAAAATCGAATATATCTGCATGGCATAGGATTTTTTTTAAGAATGGAAGTTATGGGGCCAAGGATTCAGCTCAGTGGTTCCAGCGCCTGCCTTGAAAGCACAAGAGCCCATGTTAGATACCATACTGGGCGTGGAGACTCAAACACCCAGCAGCAATCAGCACCACATATCACAGTGCCGGGCATGGTGGCTCACACCTGTAATCCCAGAACTCGGGAGGCAGAGGCACAAGGATTGCTGTGATGTAAGTTTGATGCTGACCTCAGGGCCAGCCTGAACTACAAAGCAAGACTTTGTCTCCAAAAAAAAAAAAAAAAAAAAGAATGGAAGTTATTGAGATACTGTACTTCTCTCAGATGAGACCATGAGCATCAACAATATTCCTTATCTTTGCCTTGTTCATCATTTCACTCCACTATTTTTGGTGACATGGTCATTCCTCATAAAGTTAAAAACAATCAGTGGAAATTTCTGCCAGTACAAGACTTATTTTTCAGCTCACTGCTATTTTTAAAATATTGTTTTAATTTGAAAATTTAATGTATTCATGTATACAAATGGTGCAAAATCTAGGAAGAATAGAACTATAAGAATATTCTCCTACATCTGAGGTTATCAGTTTCTGAATTCCAAGAGTCATCTCTTGAATCATACCTCGATTCTTAATTTAAGGGTTTGCCTTTGATTTATTTTAAACAGTTGAAATACAATTATTTGAAAAGCCTGAAGTTTCAATTACTGTATCTTTAGAAAAATTTTAAACAAAAGCACACGAATGTATGTAATTTTCTCTGCTGAACTTCAGTGAAGGAAAATATTTGAAAAGAATTTTTCTTCATAAAGTAAAATTATGCACTTTTAAGAGGTTAAAATCTAGAACAAAATAAATCAATTTACATTAATAATCATCCTAACAATTTGTAAATTTACATATTTCCATAATTTGTAGCATGAAAAACATTGTCAGGGAAAAAGTGCATGTATGGTTCATGACCATCAGAATGAAAATCACATTTTAAAATTCAATGAAGAGAGTAGATTGTGTAGACAGCAAAACTTAGATAATTTACATGTGATGAAAATAACAATATCAGTTTGAAACTAATGGCTTTATTGCTCGTCACTTCAAGAATCACTCCTTTGTAAGATTATCACAGAGACAAGAGAAGACTGATCAAAAGATCAGAGACACTTTCTTTTTATTTTTTTTAATCTTTATTGGTACATTAAATATACACATCATGATTGCACTCCATAATGGGGATTTGTACCAGTATAAGACACAACTTAATTCTCATTTTTTCTCATAGCCCTACCCACCCTACCACCCCCCCATACATAAAATTTGTTTCCTTACTTTTTTGTTACAATCTCAACATTTTCCCCTTTCACCTTATTTTACATTGAGCATTTTCTATTTCACAATATATAATATACAGTGCTAGGACTCATGTACATCTTCATTTTCTCATACCAGAGAAAAGATGCGATATGTACCTATCTGTGCCCTATTTATTTCACTTATGAGGATATCCTCAAGGTATGTCCATTTAAGTAGAAATGATTCAAACTTATCATTTTTTTGGCAGAGTAGTACTCCATTCTATAGAAGAACCACAGCTTTCATGCCACCATAAAACACAAGTGGCTTACCTTGTCATCAAAAAATACACTTCTCAAAATTTCCAACAACAAAGCCTGGAAATATTGCAGTACAACGTTTCTTTTACTCACTTTAGGGTATCTCATATTAGTAACTGTCTTGATGCACACTGGAGGCAACAAAATACGAAAAGTGATGGCATCCATTCCCAAAGACAGATTACAATCTAGAATGTTGCAAATGCTAAAGAATAATAATCCCTTCATTGATGAAATTCCAGAGATACTCAGTATACTTCCCTAAACTTGACCAAGTCTTTGAAACAACATTCCACCAATTACCCACAAGGAATAATTGGGAAAAATTGTTCTATAAACAGGAAAAAAGTTCAAGCATCATTTTCATATCAAAGTGAAAAAAATACCAATCTTTCATACTTTATGCTCCACTTATTTTGAAATTAGTTTAATCAAAATGGAATGAAATCACCACAGTTGAAGGGATTTTTCTCTTGTACACCACTGTATCTCCAGGGCTTTATCCATTCATACTGGGTATTGAATGAATGAATACTGTCATAAAAACGACAATATATATGAGATACAAATTTTGCAAGAATATTAAAATTAAACGAAGGAAAGACTTCCTAGACATTATCCTGTGGACCAAATGCCCAGACCCTTTCTAGTATGCGGTAGCTCCTTTTTACCATTAATGGAGTATCAGTTGAAAATTTGACAAGCAATGACTTGTTAGCTTCACAGGGGAAGACAGTAAGCATATCTCAATTTTATTTTTTAACAACCACTATAATAATATATAAAGTAAAATTTCTGTTAAACATATTAAACTTTTCAACCTGATAAAATGAATAACTAGCTTTTCATCATTGCTAGATTAATTAAATGCTTGATGCAACAATTAATATATTAAGTATAATCAAATTATCAATACATATTTTAAATTATAAAGACAAAAAAATTCTTCAAGGATGTAAGTTTCAAGTGAGTATTTTTAATGAAAATCATACACTGCAACTTAGGACAATCACCTCTTTAACTTACTATTTATTTTTATTTCTATTCAGAAGATATCTATATTGTGTATCTGAATAACTGAAATATCTTAAGGCTCCCTACTGATTTTATAAAGGCTTATACAATAGTGATACTTTAAAATGTTATTCTTGTTCTGTTTATGAAATTATCATAATTAACATGATGATTATTATCTCAAATAGTTTAAATGTTGACTAGTTTCATGTTATCTTAAATGTTTCCTAGTTCTACAAAGATATTCTCTGCATTTTACTCAGTGACAAATGGCTAAAAACAATGAATTGGAAGAACCCTTAAGAAAACAATCAAGGTACGTTGCACTGAACTGATGCTACTGCTTATTGACAGTGATAAAGGAAAAATACATTGTTTATAAAACCTCCACAGACCAAAAATTACATCGTCTTAGTGAATAAAACTCTTCACTTTCAGGATAGTCTAATTCTAACTAAAGCCTTTATACTTGTCATCTTCCTGTTTTGTACTCTGCAGAGACATTTAAGTATTTGTGAAATCCTATCTTTTGCTTTCTCCTCAAGAGATAGAAAACAGCTAGTCATTCTTCACTTGTAAGAGCCCTTCATCTTCATGCTTCAGACTGTTAGTAACTATCCACTCTTCTGTGTCAAGACTGAATGAGCCAATCCTTTAGCCTAGTTTTACCGTTCAGAACTGTTTGTCTCACTTTAAATTCAAGCCTATCTCAGAATCTTCTCCAGGAGTCCTACTTTCATTTTTCTTAATAGAGCTTAAAACTGACAACTTTTCCTATTCCTTTAATAAGTTGTAAACAGTTCAAATGACAGTTCAACTGTGTGACATTCACATTTCATAGCAGAGCCTATTATACTTCATGGAAAGTAATATCTTCTTACAGTATATGCAGCAAGACTATCATTAAACTACCTTAGCATAATCTACTTACATGCCAACTAAGTACAATTCTGAGACAAAAGAAAATAGGCAAAAATACTCGTGCAACATTTAAGGAAGTTTATGAATAATTATGTTTTGTTGCTCAAATCTATTAACTAGAAAGCCATCTGAAAAACTCCCAGTGAAAATTTAACACTGGTAGTGAAATAACTTTTTTTTGGGGGGGCGCTTTTTGAAATGTTTATTGGTAGTTTATTACTACATGAGTATAGTATATTACATTTACATTCTTTGTGGGAATGTATAATACATATTAACTCTTTATTCATCTGATGTCCTTCGTCATCCATGCATTTTTTGACCTCCTTCCTTTTTTTTTTTTCACTTTGTAGTTCAGACTGATAGTATGTACCCCAGGCAAGCCTCAAACTTTCAGTAATTCTCCTGCTTCTGCTTCTCAAGTGCTGGAATTACAGGCACAAGCCACCATGCTTGGCATTATGATATGTGGTACCAGGATCGAACTGAGGTCCTTGTGTTTGCCAGGGAGACACCAGACCCACTGAGCTAAATTCCTGGCCCCATTTTTTTCCCTTTTTAGACATGGTATAAAGGGTGAAAAAAGAGGACTTTCATTTCCCTGGGAAACAGGAAATGTAAAATGGACTTTTCTTTTTCACACTTACTCAAAGCACATATTCAGATTGTTTGTTATATAAAATAACTACTAAATGACAATAGTTTCATTCCTTTAATAAGTTAACTTTTTCTTGAGAGAGCAATATTCTGAAATAACACTATAATTATTTCTATGCATAAACTATTTAAATGAATTCCGTGTATATGAACTTGCCAGGAAAAGATTTAGAGCTCCTTTAAACATTCAGCCCTCTCCCCTCACAGAACTTATATTTTAATGGAGGAGAAGGGACTGTGGAAGAAAAATGAAAAAGCCAAAAGCGATAGAGCTCAGAGAGTTTTTATGTTGTTTAACAGGACATCCTGGGAGGTTGGGGCATCTTGGGAACGCATAGAAATTCCTCATCCCATTCGCCATACCTTAACTATGCATCTCTTCCATTTGGATGTTCTTACATTTTTGTGTCATTTTAGGATACAGCACCAATATAACAAATAAACTGTTTTCTTGTATTATATGAGTTGTTGTAGCAAACAATTAAACATAAGGGTTTACTGCTTGAATGAACACTTCATAACCCATTGGTCTGAGGCATAGATGACTATTTGGGCTTCTGACTGTCATGGGAAAAAAAGGACATGGCTCACAGGACTGAGCACATACCTATGGAATCTGAATCTCAGAATGCACAGATTGCATCACAAATAACTTGTAAAACACACAGTTAGTGTCTAAATGAATCTTGAAAATGGAAGTGGAAAAGTCCCACACATCTAAGGTCAGAAGATATACACTGAGATTGATGTGAATGTGTATCAAACATACATAATGAAATCTATTCTAATAAAAGAAAAATGATAATGTGAAAAGATAACACTAGGGAGGATATAAAGAAAAAGTACAAGCAATATTTTATATTTTCAAGGAATTTAAGAATTGCAAGACACAAAAGATTAAACCAAAAAAATGTATTTTCTTCAAACAATGGCATCATGGATAAATCAGTTTTCAGTTTGTGAAAATAAATAATCATTTCTAGATATACACCTTTAAGTCTGTTAAACTGTAGGTCTTTTTCCTAAGAATCAGTCTTATACTTTAAACTGGCATTAGGATTTAGAATTCAACTGTTTTTGAACATATTGGATTGTAAACTTGTCTTTTTTCCTTTTATTGATGATTATCCTGCAAGGAACAGCTAAATACTTTTGGAATACATTGATGGCTGAAACCTAAGAATTCAGTCTGTATAAAATGTAACTATGGTAATAATTATTCAAATGAAATCTCCACCAATTATTTTATTTTTTACATACAAAAATGAATTAGTATAAAATATGAAGATGAATGAATTAAGGTTTAAAATACAAGTTTAAAAGTATAATGGAATATAATGGTTTCAAAGTATGTATTTATAAAGCTTAGTGAAAACCATAAAATTTTTCTTAAAAGTTCCCTGATAATAAAAAAGTAACTACAAAAAAAAAGGAGTTTCAAACTCAAGTTTATTTCAAGAGATATGAGAAGTTGCTGTTAGGCAGGAAATAAAAGCACGCTAAATGTATCAGTTAAATGAAGGACCTACACAGAATCTTTTCCTATTTATATCTGTGATATTTACTGACTGCCCATATATTCATCTGTGCTACAAATGCAGCCAAACACCAGTAGAATCAAAATATAACTGTATAACTATTATTTAATAAAAAAACCTGGAATTTTAGAACAAAACAGAAAGAGGAGGGTGAGGACTTCTGTGTATATTTTAAAGTGCAATCAATTCATTTTGCTGTGACTAAGAATGACTGTGTAAATCATAAAGAAATAACATTAAATACATTAAAAGATAGCTATTATAATAATAACATAGGGAATAGTGTTTATGGTAGAGAAGAAAACTCAATATTAAGCCATAGGACATTAATTATCACCTCACTGTGACTACTGTCATTTTAATAATGTGTAGTAAGTAATACAGGTATGTTATATTAAGAGCAAAATGAAAAACTAAGATGCTGGAGTTCACTTTCTAATTAAAAATATACTATGCTTCAAACTTTTTGTGACTCCCTTGTTTCTGTGTGGAAGGATTTCATATAATTCTATTTTTCTCTTTTCTTGTTGTTAGCTATTTCCTAAATTTCCTAAAATGTAAAAATACTTTAGTATGTAACTCTGTGAGTTCTTAATCTATCTACCATTGTTTTAAGGGTGGTATATACTTTAATTTTTTAAAACCCTATCAAAGCCATTTTTCTTCAGATAAGAAAACTAAAGCACAAAGGTTAAACAAATTGTCAAAGGCTTTCTGTGCAAAAATCTTGGATGTTAATCTTACTACAGTACTTTTATGTGAATCCACATAAATAAGATGGAATTATTATTCATAATTTTCAAAGCATCATAATAATTATATTAAAGAAAAAAATGATGAATGAATTCAAGTACTGCTATACCTCACCTTTTTACCAGGATAACTTCTGTATCCTTTTCCACATGCTTACAGGAAAAATGGACAAAGATTCCTCACCAGTATTTAAATAGTGCTTTTCCTAAGACATAAGTCTTGTCTAAACTTTTAATTGTGTGTTTCTTTAAATAAAAGTAACATGTGTTGTTATCCACAGAAGCATGAGGAAATTCCTACCTAAGAAGCAAATGATTGAGGGAAAAAAATTATAAACCATTATGTTATGCTAATAATTCAAATTAGATAAACATACACAAGCAATGAAAAGAGCAAATGTATTCAGCAGAGAATGGCGATAAAGAGTAATGGACAGCTCATTCATTCTGCACAGCTAAAATTGCCCAAGCTGAGCTGTCTACGGGAAATGAGTCATCTGGTCCTCAAGTTATAAAGGAATTATAGAGAATATTTTGATTTTGAATAGCTAACACTGCAGGCAATTGAAATAGATCTTGAAATATCTGATTAAAGTCATGGATGACTACAACTGGTATAGAATATTTTTGTACCTCTCTAACAAATATTAAAATGTAAGTTAAATTTTTAGTCTTCTCTGTTATTTGACTCCTGAAATAGGTATTAGTTAAGGGAGAAAATTAACAAATGCTTAACTACATCTAAGATATGTAAACGATGTCAAAAACTCTTTACTATGATATTATTCACTCACATTTCTTAGTGAACTATTTTGTTCTTTGATTCACTAGTCCTTTTATTTCATATGAATTCTTAAAAATAAGTGTGGATTTTCAGAATGAGAGCTTGGTTTTAAATCTCTTAAAATTTCAGCCCCAGGATATTGGAGTGGCAAGAAACAGGAGAAAGGACTGGAATAACCAATCTTGGTAGTGTTAATAGGTCTTATAAAATGTGGTATGCATCAAACATAAGGCTGCATATGTTAATAATATTATCATATACTAAAATATCAATATTATTATTAATCAAAGAGGAAATACTTTTCCCAACATTAGAGAACTATTAATTTCCTAATTCACCTTCTAGGTCTTAAAAGTGGAGAAAACAACATAATATGAAATCTATCATCACATTAAGTATTCTGTTAGTTACAATGCTACTCTACTTGTTAAGGCACAGCGTGTTGTAGCCAATAAGCACTTAACATATGAATTTTGAAATGGTTATTTCCACTGCCAAACTGCTCTGTATGATCCCAATGTTCTATTCATATTTACTCAAATTTAACTGATTTGATGTTCACATATAAGTTTTCCAGATATAATTTGATTTTTGACACCTTTCCTTTCTCAGTTATGGTGATTTCTCAGAATATATCAATAATATGTTTCTGAAAATGGTTCAATAGTATTAGCTTCTTCCTGCTTGGACAGACTATTGAGGGCAGCAACTTTTGGTGCACACTTTAAAAGATTTCCAGAACCAGCTAGTTTCGAGATGGAACATGATGGTGAAAACACCGGGTGGAACAAAGCTGGTGCTTTTGAAGTGGACAGGCCACAGACAGAAGAAGAGCATCAGCAAGAGATAAACACTCCATTCCACTTGACCTAGCCAGCGTTCTTAAATTAAAAGATTAACATCACAGTGAAATATGTGCACCCATGTTTATAGCCACTCAGTTTGTGATTGCTAAATCTTAGAAACAACCCTAATGTCCATCAACTGGAGACTGGATAGAGAAGTTGTGGTTCTTTTATAGAATGGAGTATTACCCTGCCATTAAAAATTACAAGATTCAGTCATTCATACTCAAATGGATATACCTTGAGGACATCCTCGTAAGTGAAATAAACAGGTCACAGATGTGTAAATATTGTATCTTTTCTCTGGTATGAGAAAATGAAATTGTAAATGAGTTGTAGTATGTATAATTGATATTATGAAATAGAAAATATCTAAAAGGAAAAAGGGGATGGGGTAAATAACAAGGGGAAAAAGAATGTGACAGTAAAAAGAAAACAAAGCTTATGTATATGGGGGTGGGGTTGCAGGGCAGGGGGAAAGGGGAAAGAATGAGAATCAAGTGTCAGATTCTGGTACAAACTCTCAATGTTGAATTCAATGATGATGTGTATTCATAATGTACCAATAAAGATTTAAATTTAAAAAAAAATAAAATAAAATAAGAGATATTCAAAAGCCCACTCCTGCGACCCTTTCCAATGGCATCCCACCTTCTAATAGCATATTCAGCTAAGAATAGCAGTGAGTTAATACACTGATGAGCACAGTAACCCCTGATCCAATCACCTCTCCAGGAGACTCTTGATTCAATCAAGTTGGCAAACAAGGTTAACTCGCACAAACTGACACCCCAAGTAGCTCTACACAGGCAGAAAATTATATTCATGACCATTCAAATAATCTGGTACATGGATATTATCTTATTCATTATAAATTAATAAACTGGCACCTTGGAAGGGTTTGAATGAAACCAAATCAAATATATTTCTCTAATTAGTGAGAAACAATTGGCTATCAATATCCAAACCTCACAGTATTCTGACATTCCTTTCAGGAAGAAATCTCCCCTTAACACTCATTAACCCTTCACTGGGCAGTGATGACAAAGAAGTGCTACCAGGCACTTGAACATGTTCCCGACAAGTCAACACTCAAAGTATTGCTGTCCTGAGCTGACAAATATCTCTTCCTCACTACACTAAACATGGTGTGGGTAAAAACTGTCCTCTCAGTAGAAATAAGGCAGTGCTTGCTCTATGGTAGACATTCAAGATGAGTTAACTGAATTAATTAATATTGACTTTTACTTAAATCAACTCTTCAGGAACTCCTACACTGTTTTACTTATTCACAGTGTCTAAAAAACATCTTGATTCAATGAGCTCTTTGAACATTTTCATACTTAAGTTTCTCAACTAAATGAATCACTCTGATGAGAACAATTAAGATTCTGCTGACATATATGGGCATATCTGATGCCAGGCAATTTTTGCGAGATTGCTGAGCACACTCTCAAGGCTGATACTTTTAACAGCCAAGTATGGTACAAATTACATGGAATATGGCCTAGAGTCTATAATTAGAATTTTTCCCAAATAAAAAAATTCTAGAAAGTCTACTTATATAAATAAGTTAAAAGCCAGGATTTATTTAACCTTTCATTTTTTTCAAAGTATTTTATACATCACTGGAGTTATGTTCAAGATAACAAGTTTGTTAGGAGACATGAGTGTCATTAGCAGAAAAGGCACAGAAGTCAAGTGACTAAAGGTTCAGCAGTTGACATAGAGTTGCTCCACTTTATAATACTGCTTTGCTTTTTGAAATTCTTTGTAGAAAGATTTTTTAAGTTATGATCAATCATTCCACATGAAGACAAATCTGACTTATCACTGCAAAAAAAATTATTTATAAGCTAAAAAAGATCCTATATGAGAAATAAGATAAAACATTTCTAATTGCAGTGGAACTGAAATATTGCCCTGTTTCATCTTCCTATCTGTTGCACACACATTGAATTACTGATTGTATTGCTTCATCTCTGGAATAAAAGGGTAATACCCTTTTATCATCTGCATTCTCCACAGTATTAACACATTAAGACTTTTATAGTATTTAATTATGTGCCTGTTTTAGACTTCCCTCACCTCTATGTAAATAAGTTTTGGAGCAAAGTGAGAGCAATACACAAACTCTGAAAGATTTTATACAAAAAATTCTTTCTATAGAGGATTTTATTAAAAATGTCTGTGTTCTACACAGTTTTGTACAAATCCACAAAATCATAAAAATAATCAGTTTAATAGTATACGTGCATTCACTTAGGTCACGTCAACGTTTCAATTTATCTGATAAGGTAATTTAAAAATAAATATATCTGTCTCTAATTCACAGTCCCAGCACTAGGAGCCATTTTCCAGTGAGAAGTTTAAGTGGGTCACTACTCCAACCATTCACCGAATTCTCCCCAAAATTAAGATTCTGTCTATTGGCACCCACAAGGACTTTGTGTGCTACAAAATATTTTACCACATTCAAATAAAATTTGAAAATCATGAATTTCATGATTGCAGTTCACATTTTTTGGGAGGGTAGGGAGCTGGTTTGGTTTTTACTTTGTGTGAAACTAAAGATCGAACTAAGGACCTTGCACTTGCCAGGCAGTCAGCAGCGCCACTGAGCTACATCCCCAGACCCGAACCCTGCATATTCTCGATATTAAATACTTTGAATTTACATTGAGCATTTCCTCCTTCATTAACAAAGGTATTGTTAGTAAACATTCTAGAAAGCCTTTGTTCAGTCTTCCATGACCTCTATCATGCCCTATGCTCTTCAAAGCTAGCTGAGCTCCAAGTCAGGAAGATACTTATATTCTTTATCATTCGTATGAGGTCTTTTGGGGCTCAGATTTAAAAAGGTCAAAGGTCAAGATTAGGAGTGGCAAATCCAACACAGCTCTCTTTCCGAAACATAACATCTGAATTCTTTATGGGTACAACAGCGTCTCATTATTCCATTTTTCAAGACATCAGAACTGCCTCCAAAAAATCCAAAATGCAAGGTCACCACCAATGTCTTCTATGGTTGTGCGATTTTATTATAATCGCGGGGCATCAGTATGTGAAAGAGGTTCAGTGGTTCTTCTCTGTTATGTTTCTTCCCGTTCCCCAGATGCACTGAGTTCTGACCTACTTGCCAAGACTTGTTCATTACAGAGAATGTTCATCTGTGTTCTCTGTGTCTCTATGGTACATAATCTCCTAGCAATCATAGGGAGCTCAGAGTGGCGACAGAGGTCATGCAGAGTCTGTTAATAGCCCTCAGACTCTGTGTCAGGGTGGCTCTGAACATAAACCAGGTACAACTCCCTGAAGATTGTTGGGGGGATGGAGTTGCTGCCATTAAAAATAATAGTAGCTTTTTAAATTATTACAAAGTCATTTTATGCAAGTAGAAACAAAGTACAGGCTATCAATTTTTTGTCTTTCTGTACAAAAGAATATACTTGTGAGCAAATTAGCCTATTGAAATAGAAAAAATAAAGAAAAAAGGCATATAGAACAATAAAAATATATTCAGCCACAGGAAAGATGAAATCAAGTTAAAGGCAAATGAAAGACTTGGAAGATGAATTACAAGGGAAGTAAATCAGGCCTAGAAATACAAATATCACATGATCTCAACTTATATGTGAATGCTGAAAAAAAAGCTGCTCTGTAGAAGTAGGAAGTACGTATGGAGAAGAGAGGAGGCCTGGGGAGAAACTGAACAACTGGTACAAAGTCAAAGTTAGGAAAAATGCATTCTGGTATTTTATTGTTCTATGGAGTGACTATAGCTAACAAAATTGTATTACACCTTTCACATTAACTAAGAAAGTTTGTTTTGAATGTTTCACTCCAAAGAAAGGATAAATTCTTGAGATGGCAGACATGCTAAATACCTGGATTCAATCATTACATCATATAGTATATAATGATATACCATATGGTATGTATATACTATATATATGTGAATATATAAGAGGACATCACACTATAAACAATTATTCTTTGCTAATTACAAAAGAAATTTGGAAACTTTAAATCAATTTTTTAAAGCCAGATTCAAGAACAAAGTGCTAGAATACGGAAACCAGAAATCTTTTTTTTTTTAAGGTTTTTTGAGACAGGGTCTCACTTTGTGGTTCAGGGTGGCCCTGAGCTCAGCCTCAAACTCACGTCACAGCAATCCTCCTGCCTCTGCCTCCCGAGTGCTGGGATTACAGGCGTGAGCCACCACGCCCGGCACTGAGGTATGTGGTACTAATTGCTGCTGCGATGAGTCTCCACACCCAGTATTGTTATGTGATTACCAGGGATTGAACCCAGGTCCTTGCACTTGCAAGACAGGCGCCGGAACCACTGAGCTATATCCCCGGCCCCAAACCAGAAATCTTTAATAAAGCCCTAGGAAGTTCTTTTTACTGGGGTTTAAATAGATTCTTTTAGAAAGAGGGAAGATGGAAAAAAATCAAAATATTTGGAACATATTTAGCTTCTGTGTTAGAATACAAGAAAGCCTCAGTTTTTAGAAGGCAGAACAAAACTCCAAGAGAATCAGATAGCTGCACAACATTCTTCAAAATGCATGAGAACAAAGAAGAACAACTTCAGATGGCAAAGGTTCTCTGAGGAAAAATTCCTATCTTTATGGAACCAGAATTTCTTTCAAAAGAAGCTGAATAATAGAAAAAGAAGAGAAAGTAAACTATTAAACAGTATTAGAAAACTTAAGTGTCTATGATTCAAGTTCTCAAAGATAAAGACTGCTCACATGTCTACCTGAATGCCAATTAAAGATGAGAGATTGGACCATGGTTCTCTTTAAAAAAGTAAATAAATATGAGGAATTGAAGTTAGATAAAACTGCATTAAAATGGAAACATTTTAGAAGAGGAATTCAATTTTGAATAATCTGATCAAAGCAGAGAGTTATTTATCTAAAAACTCCATATTCCACTTATTATGCATTCATTCATTCACTCATTCATTCATTCATTCATTCACGTAGTCTTTGCAGTGCTGAGTAGTCAAATTTCAGGCATTTCTGCATGATAACCACACGTTCTACCACTGACCTACACAGTCATATTTTAAAACTTCTGATGAAAAGGTGGGGCAACATTCTAACTAAATTAAATTAAGAAGACAAGAAAATAGTTGTACTCAAAGGCCATACAAAAAGTCTCCAAATACAGAAAACTTTTAAAGGCACAAGAACTAAAAAAAGGAAAAAGGAAAGCAGAGCATTAAGGGAGATTTCAAATTCTTTCATCCTGAATTAAAAAAAAAAAATAAAACCAATTTCATGAAGTAATTATTGTGGAATGAATTTACCATGTAAAATTATAGAAAACTGTTTGAAAGTGACCTTATAAATATCAATCCTTCATGGGAAGAGATGGGCACCTGAAAATACAAGTCAAAGTCTTTTACAAAGAATAGTTTTTAAGGGCCGGGGATATAGCTCAGTGGTTCCAGCGCCTGTCTTGCAAGCGCAAGGACCAGGTTCCATCGCCAGTATCCACATAACAATACTGGGTGTGGAGACTCACCCAGCAGCAACCAGTACCACATACCACCGTGCTGGGCGTGGTGGCTCATGCCTGTAATCCCAGCACTCGGGAGGCAGAGGCAGGAGGATTGCTGTGATGTGAGTTTGAGGCTGAGCTCAGGGCCAGCCTGAACCACAGAGTGAGACCCTGTCTCAAAAACCTTAAAAAAAAAAAGAATAGTTTTTAAAATTCAATTTTTGTTATGATATCCAAATTATTTCCCGTGAAATAAATAATATGTAGTCTGAGTAATTTGTTGACTGAGTAAAATCTCACTAAAAAATTAATATAAACTGCCAACATTTCAGAAGAATGACTAAAATTGTAAGTATTCCCAAAATAAACTAAGGTCCTTAGAATTTCATTGGAGCATTTAGCAGATAATTGAGAGAAACATCAGGGAATGTTGTTGGTGATGAAATATCTGATCAGAACGACAATCAAGCCATGTGGTCTGTGGACAGAGGCTGCCGTGTCTGGTAGAGCCCCAATATCACACCTGGACCATCCTAGAGTCAGTACCATGGGCTCATCAAGCCAGCTCCAATCTGACACAGCATGTCTATCTTGTGTGCCTAACACAGGGTACCTAATTACACACAGATGCTTTCAATCTTTTTTAGGCTCAATTCTCCTACTGATGTGTTCTGGCTAGTTTTGGCTAAAAACAACTGAGTCAATCCTGTCCTGCCAGAAATTAGACGTTACAAAAGGGTCCTTCGCAGCTTTATTATATGTTTTTTTCAGAGGACACACGTTCTAGCCTGATAAGACTGAAGAAACACCATGACTATCATAGAGAGACATTACTACAAATGTTCTTTTCACATTAATGCTGAGCTAATAAGGCAAGTTCCAATGATGTTTATTAAAATTAGTATAGTATTTAGTTGCCGCTTTTTGGTTATAATTTCATCGAGGGATAATGTGTATATCAAACAACTCATTCATATAAAGTACAGAATTTAAAGGCTTTTTAGATGTGTTCATCTAATAGCACCATGAGCGGTAGATGTGTGTCACCAACACCACAAGTTTTCAAAACTCTGAAAGGACATCACATATCCTTTTGCAGTTGCTTTTCATTTCCTCTTGGCCCCCAGCCCTAAGTCATCACCAATGTACTTTCACTTTTCATACACTTGCTTGTTCTGGACATTTTATATAAATGAAACCATAAAATATACACTATTGTCTGTTATCCTTTAATTTGTAAGACTGCAGTACTTGTCTATGTAAAAATGTATTACTCGAATTTTTGTTACTATAGTTAATTCCATTACTTGTGATTGAGATCTACTGTACATGGTTTCAAGTTCACTGAGGCTTGTTTTTTTGTTTATTTTTGTTTGTTTTTTACCTAATATAAGGTCTGTGCTACAAAGTGTTTCAGGCAAACTAGAAGGAAAAGTATATTCTGTTCAACTGGTATGGAACATTCTAAGGATGTCTATTAGGTCTTCATGATCTTTCATATCATTCAAATCATTTATTTCCTTCTTGTTCTTCATCTTGGTTTTTCTGTACTTTACTTGAAGTAGAGCACTGAAGTCTTCAGGTATTATTATACAAATGTTTATTTCCACTTCAGTTTTTGCTTCATGTATTTTTGCCCCACAGTTAGGCACATTATTGGTTTAATGTTGACAAGGCTTTTTTTGTCAATGAGCCTTCATCACGATTAAATATCTGGGCTTTTTTATTAGTACATATTTGTAGTACACAATGATTATATCCTTATGGAGAATTGACATAGTACACAATAAATCCTAATTCTTTTTGTTTTCAACCGTTCCGCTCTCCTCCTTCCTTGCTCCTTCCATCTCTTTGTCCCCTTCAAATTTACAAAAGCTCTATTTTCACTCAATGATTTTTCCATTTGCTTTCTCTCCTCTACCTTCCTTCTCCCTCAGCCGCTTATTCACCAATCCATTTGAAATGAATCTCCCTACTTTCTATTTATCTATTATATATATATATATATGTATGTATGAGAAACCATATAATTTATTATATATGTATATGAAGCTGTATAATAATTATGCTTGTGTTTCTGATTTATTTAACTTAATAACATGATCTCAAGGTGTATCCATTTATTTATAAATGCAACAAGTTTATCTTCCTTTATAACACAGTAGAACTTCATCATGCGATGTTGATCTTCTAAATTAAAATCCTATTTCATCCAAACTCCCAATATGTCTACTTCTAAAATTCAGAAGCACTGCCAAATGCTTTGCTAAAGTAATTTTAATATTATTTATTTTAGAAAATAATAATTATACAACAGCAAAAATGAAAATTTAAAAGGTCTATTTCCAGACCATAAGATAATTCTTTATTATTGAAGTATGAATAACAAGTAAAATATTTCCAATCTATTTGATTTGTACACAGCAAATTCTGATATTTTTTCTCATTATGCCACAACTCCTTTCTTCAAATATAATTTCCAGTTTTTACTTTCATTATTTTGTGGCTTTTGCATTAATCATCCTTCCCTTGCCAGGACAGAACTCCTGACATACACAACTGAGAGGATAAATGTTCAGTTTTGCTTATGGTTTCAGAGGTCTCATTCCATGGTGAGCTGGCTCCAAGGCAGATGTATCATGGTGAAAGGGTTTAGCAGATGAAAGGAAGCCAGGAAGAAAAGCAGGAGAAAGCACAAGTGAGGAAGGTCCCAGGCACTTTATTGCACTCCCACAGTCATACTCACCATTAACCAAGAGGCTCCTTGGTATCTCTCAAGCCACAAATTGGAAATCAAGATTAACCATCAATGTCATTATTTATATAACCTTGAAACTGTGATGTTTATAAATCTAAAACTATCTTTTATTTAAAGTGAATTTCATGGGAAAACTGCATCCATTCAGACATGAATATTCATATTTGTTATTTAACACAGTTCTTTTGTTTTGTTTTAGTTTTTGAGATAAGGTCTTGCTTTGTAGTTCAGGCTGGTTCTGAACTCATCCACAAACTCAGCAATCCTCCTGCCTTTGCCTCCTTGGGATTACAGGTATGAATCACCACCTCCAGCATTGTGGTATGTGGTACCGATTGATTTTGGGTGTGAGTCACCACACCTGGCATTGTTGTATGTCTTTACCAGGGATCCAACCCAGGACCTTGTGCTTGCAAGGCAGGCACTAGAACCACTGAGCTAAATCCCTGGCCCTAGCAGAGTATTTTTAATATTTGCTATAACACAAGTTTTATAAGGGAAATCCTGCATTTAAAGCGGGTAAATTCAGACTATTTCTGTACAGACTAACTTTTATTTATGAAATGAATACTATAATAAACTTTACTTTCAAAATTTTAAACTACCTATACATATAAGTCTTGGAGAGGAAAATGGGTATTACTGTTCAGTAACTCAATTAAGTATTATCAAAACCACACTACTGTCGAAGCAATTTTAAAAGTAGTCTAAATATATTTAATAAGAATGTCATGTAATCTTTAACCACATGAGCACAATATATTTAGTTTTGATTCAGTGCAACATATATTATACTGTTCTATATAAAATGTTTAATTGAGATTACATTTTCTCTTCTGATTATTTAAAATTTGATAATATCCTCTCTTTTCTAATCATTTACTTGTTTGCAAAAACATGGAGTGATTTATTTGTTATTAGAATGGCTTTATTCTCTGCCTTTAAGTTTTATGTCTGCTTATTTATTTCTAAAATGATGCAAAATACTAGCATCAAAGCATTACTTATGAATTAAGATATTTTTAACTAGCATCTTCTAATAGTGTAATGTTGTGTTGTCCAGCAACAACACTCGCCATAATTTTGAATAGAGAAAAGAAGTAGATTCCTTTCCCCTTCTTCCTTTAGCACACTGCTATATAAAGCCTTTATTTTACTGTATATCTCTACACATAACGAAGATATTGTTGACAAAGATATTTTCTACTATTGATATAAGTATTTATAATAATTTTTTTCTGTATTTCTCTCTGGTAGATCCAAAAGATAAACTTAGATTTTAAGTAAGGGAAATAGTAAAAAAGTCTACCTATCTTTAATATCCCATTTTAAAATATCATATTCATTGATAGAAGCAATTAAAAGTAGATGTACAAGTACTCATAGTTGAAAGTATGTAAAGAGAGGATAAACAGCAAAATGAACTGAGAGATAAACATAAACTTTTTAAATGGTGAAATAATACAAAATTCTGAAGGTTAAATCAACACAGAAAGGAATTCAGAACAAAATAAAAATTTAAATATATATTTTTATTAAATATGATATATCTGACTAGAGAACTGATCTTTCAGTAAGAGAAAACAGATCCACTGAAATCTCAATGCACAATAGTCACTTTGTTGAAATTAAAATTCACAAGTGAAATAAGGATACAAAGTCAGCTAAGAAAGAACAGACACGAATAGACCAGAGTTTGTAAAAGGATATCTATCCTTAAACACTGAAGCCAATAGACAAATGTAGTAAAAAGTAGAAAATCATTAAAAGATTTAAAACAAAACATGCTGTGTGCTTAACACTTGATGAAAACAAACGTATCATTAATGATCAGAAGCTTAAATGGTTTAGCACTTAGCAGTAATAGACAAAAGCTTTTCACATTATATTACTTTTAAATCCAAACATATAAAACCAGGAGAAACAAGCCAAACCACAAGCTCAGAAATAAAGTTAAAGATAAAATCATGAGTGCACATATGTCACTGTGATATGAGTCTTTTAATTCTTGTGTGTATATACCTAGCAGAGCAATGGCCGGGTTAAATGGGACCTCCAATCCTAGCTTTTTGAGGAATCTCCAAACTGATCTCCACAGGGGTTGTAGGAGTCTACCACCCCACCAACAGTGCAGAAGGGTTCCTTCTTCTCTGCAGCCTCACCAACATTTGCCATTGGCTGATTCTGAAATGGCAGCCATTCTATGTGGAATGAGATGAAATCTCAATGTTGTTTTCATCTGCATCTCTCAAATGACTAATGATGTTGAGCATTTCTTCATATGCTTCTTAGCTGCTTTTACTTCTTCTTCTGAAAAATATCTGTTCATTTTAGATGCCCATTTTTGAAATTGGGTCATTAAATTGGGGTGGGCTGATTTTTTTGAGCTCTTTATATATTCTAGATAGTAGCCCTTTATCTGAGGAACAGCTGGTAAAGATTTTTTCCCACATTGTTGGTTGCCTTTTTGCACTGTTGGTGGTTTCCTTTGCTGTGCAGAAGCTTTATAGCAGCCCAATTTGTGATTGCTACATCTTGGAAACAACCCAAGTGTCCATCAACTAGAGACTGTATAAAAAAGCTGTGGTTCTTCTACAGAATGGAGTATTACTCTGCCATTAAAAATGATGTTTGAATCATTTCTACTTAAATGGACATACCTTGAGGATATCCTCATAAGTGAAATAAATAGGGCACAGATAGGTACATATCGCATCTTTTCTCTGGTATGAGAAAATAAAGATGTAAATGAGTCCTAGAATTGTATGTTATATATTGTGAAATAGAAAATGCTCAATGTAAAATAGGAAGAAGGGGGAAAATGT